>JAMYWO010000038.1:0-99050 GCA_024220525.1 Cochliopodium minus | reverse complement strand
TAAAATAAATAAAATAAATAAAATAAATAAAATAAATAAAATAAATAAAATAAATAAAATAAATAAAATAAAAAAAAATAAATAAAATAAAAAAAAATAAGTTTTTTATTAAATAAAAAATTCAAAAAATAAAATTTAGAAAAATATTTCAATTGAAAAAATAATTATTTTTTATTTTCATTATCATAGGATACCCTCAACCTGTGAATGGTTTTGGAGATTTTAAAGACTGTTTTGCTTATTTGTGTTTGTTACAACAAATTTCTAGTGTGGATGTTGTGGTAAGCAAAATTTTTTAATTAATTTTTTTCCGAGCCAAATTATTTTTTTTTTAAATTTTTTAATTTATTTTTAATTTATTTTTAATTTATTTTTTATTTATTATTTATTTTATCAAAAAAAATAAAAGAATGCTGCTAATGAAACAGATCTTCAAAAGAGAGCTCAATTCATCATTGAGGAATCTTCTAAAAAGAAAGTTCCTCCTTTGATCACTGTTGAGGGCATTCTCACTGGCCACAGGAGGATGAATTATCACTTCTTGGGCTTCTTGTTCTTAGTCAGAAATCAAATCAAATAAATTATTTTTCATTTTTTTAAAAAGAATTTGAGGCAGATATAAAATTTTTATAAAAAATTAATAGATATGTTCTGAGAAGGATATTGTAATTTGATTTATGAAAAAAAAAAAAAAATTGAAGTTATTTTGATGGTAAATTTTTTTTTTTTGATCATTTTTTCCCTTTTCTAATTTTATTCGCCCCCATTCAATAAATATTGTAAATCATAATATCATATTATCCAAACAGGAAGATTATGTTGAATGCGAAGGATGTGGGAGTAATGAGAAAAAAGAATTGATTGAAATACATCAACAAGAATGCTATCCTTACTTCCTATTCAAACAAAATATTGATTTGAACATAATTTTGGAGAAATATAAACAAGATATCAAAAAGATATCAGATACCAACAGGATATTAGGCGAAAACAGCAAAATGTTAAATGAAAACTACAAACTAGTGAGTGATAGCAAAAATAAACTGAGTGATGAAAACAAAATTTTGAAAGAGATAAATGAATTAAAAAGCAACAATATCGAAGCACTAAAAAAAGAAAACAACAACTTAAACGAGAGTTATCATTCATTAAGTGAAAAAAACAAAATGTTGAGCGAAAAAAATAAGAGGCTGATTGAAGAGAATGATCAGAAAAAAGGAGAAGTAAACATAGCGAACAAAAGACTGAAAAAAAATGAAGAGGAAATCAACGATCTCCAAAAACAAGTGGAGGAACTCAAAAAGAACACGAAAGAAATCGAAAGATTAAAAAAAATCGAAGATGAAGCATATAAAGAGTGTTTAGTTTTGAAAACAGAGGTAGAAAAGCTGAAAAATGAACTCGAATTTGTTAAAAAAAGTTCAAAATTAGAGATTAATAGTACTACTATAGAAGAAAATAGAATTGAAGAGAATAAGACAAAAAGTGAAATTGAAAAAAAGATATTGTTAACAAACGAAAATGGAAAATCTCTTTTATTTAGATCGAACTTGCCTGTCAAAGGGGGTGTAGAAGTTAATCAGAATTTTTTAGAGACAGAAAAAGAAATAGAGGAACATAGTACGAAACAAAAAGAATTAGAACGAAAAAATTTGAATGAAAAAAAAACTATTGGAATTAGTTTTGTTAAGAACAGTAATTTTTACAATTTTAAATTTTATCATAAAAATAAATTTTTTTCAGCAATTCCTTCACCACAAAAGGGTAAGTTAATTAATTTAATCTTTTTTAAAATGAAATCAAATTATAGTAGTTGTGGAATTAAACAAAACAATATTAAGTTTTAAATTGATTCGAGGTATTGAATATGCAATAGATAAAGACAGATCTATAAAGTTGTGTTTGGAAAGTAGTAACGAGGGGAATGCACTTGCAGAGGGAATGAGGCTTTTCTACGAATGGGGAAATATCACTTCAAAAACAGAAGCACAAACGAGATCATTTGAGATATTTTTGGAAGTGGTAAAGAATGACAAATTCATCGAGAAAGAAGAAACAGTTTATGCCATGTTTTTCCTTGGAGAGCATTACGAGTTTGGATATGGAGTCAAAAAAAATGTTAAAGAAGCAATTGAATGCTATTCTAAATGTGTTGATTTGAAGCATTCCGCTTCTATGTACAACCTTGCAAAAATATACCAACAAAGGGTTCAATCCAAGACTGATTTCTTAAAGGCAATTCAGCTTTTTGAAACAGCTGCAGAGATGAAGCATTCACAAGCAATGGTGAGTCTTGCACAATTGTATGGAACTGGCTACTCTGGGGTTTTGGAGAAAGACATACAAACTTCCATCCAATTTTATGAAATGGCTTGTGGATATAACAGCTATACTTCTATGTTTAACCTCGCTTTCATTTATGAAAGAGGAAAAGGTGGAACATCTAAAAATATAGAGAAGGCTGTTCAACTCTACGAAAAAGTCATAGCTTTTAATGGTTCCCATACTGCGATGTTCAACCTCGCCAACATCTACGATAAGATTTTGAAAAGAAATTTCTTGAAGGCTATTCTACTTTACGAAAGAATTTTGGAGACCGATAAATATGATACAAATTGTATGTTTAATCTCGGAAACATCTACGAAAAAGGAAGGAAAAGTTTAATTTTGAACGAAGAGTGTATTGAAAAAAACATCCAAAAAGCCATCCACTATTACCAAGCCGCTTCTGATTTAGGCAACGAAAGTGCTATGTTTAGTCTCGGGAGCATTTATGAAAAGGGCACTGGTGTTACGGTGGATAATGCTCGCGCTATTATCCTTTATGAAAAGGCTGTCAAACATAATTTTGTGCCTGCCATGATCAATCTCGGCTACATGAATGAGAATGGTATCGGAACTGAAAAAGATATCAAAAAAGCCATCCAACTTTATAAGAAAGCTTGTGATTTGGGGAACAAGATCGGCAGAAGTAATTACCTAAATCTATTGAAACAAATGAATAAATAAAATTTTTGAAAGAGATTTTTAATTAACAAAATTTGCTCTTTTTAAAATAAAAAAAATTGCAATTTAAAATGGTTATACATCTTTACATGTGATATGAATTTTGAGAAATTTTTGAAAATTTTTAATTTTATAGGATGATTTTGCTGAATGCGAAGGATGTGGAGCTAAAGAGAAAAAAGAAAAGATTGAAATACATCAACAAAAATGCTATTTTTATTTTCTATTCAAACAAAATCAAGAATTAAACTTGATGTTATTTAAATATAAAGAAGAGATTCAAGAAATGGAAAATATAAATCAAAATAATTTGGTATTAAATAAAAACAACAAAAGATTGAGTGAAATCGTCAACAAAATGAAAGAAAAAAATAAAAGAAAATCCAAAAGAAACAGAAGAGAAAAAAATCTATTAAAGGACAAGATAAAGGATTTGAAAAAAGAATTGGAACGAATAAAAAAAAACTCTAAAACTGAATTAAATAATCAAGATTTGGAAAAAAGAAAATCTGATCTCAACAACATAGATACCAAAAATAATGATGAAAAAATTGATCAATTTTTGGGAGAAGTAATTACAAGTGATAATTTAAAAGTGGAAACAAACAAAGCAGTATTGAGTTTCAAAATGTTTCATGGAATAGAATATCCGAAAGAAGAAAAGAAAGCAAAGATGATTTGCATAGAAAGTTGTAATGAGAGAAACAAACTTGCAGAGGGAATGAGACACTTTTATGGATGGGAAACTGAACAAAATCTTCCAAAGGCATACGAAATCTTCACTGAAGTAGTAAAGAAAGACCAACATTTTGAAAATAAAGAAACAGTTTATTGTTATTTCTTTGTTGGGAAATGTTATGAAATGGGATTTCATGTTGAGAAAAATCTAAATCAAGCAATATCTTGTTACGAGAAATGTGTTGACCTCAATCATTCTCATTCTATGTTCACTCTTGCTTCAATCAATCTTATTCTAAAAAAATCATTTAAATTGGTAGTCCAACTTCTTGAAAAAGCAGTAGATTTGAAACATTCTCAATCGATGCAAATGCTTGCCAGTATATATGAGAAAAATAAGAATATTACGAAAGAGAATATTCCAAAAGCAATCGAACTTTATGAAATGGCGAGTGAATTAAATTGTCTATCTTCAATAAATGAACTTGCTACAATTTATATGACTGGAAAGTTTGGTGTGAAAAAAGACTTTCAGAAAGTAACTAAACTTTTGGAAAATTCTATTGTTGTCGACGATTCAGATCCCTTGATATTTCATAAACTTGCTCAAATCTACGAAAAAGGAACTAATGGGTTCAAAAAGAATATTCATAAAGCTATCCAACTTTACGAAAAGGCAATCAGTTTGAACAATATACCTTCTATTGTCAGCCTTGCTAAGATTTACGAAAATGGAACAGGGGGAATCAAAGGATACATTCGAAAGGCAATTCAACTTTATAATAAAGCGATTGATCAAAACGATGGTGTACCAAACTAAAGATATTTTAAAAAATTTTAAATCTTTAATTTTTAAAAATGAATATCATCAACCATAAGCAAGAAGTTATTCATAAAAATTATATAAAACAATTTTGAGTGAATATGTTTCAAACTTTATTTAAGATTCAAGGTTCATTAGTTTGTTTTATATTTCATGAGTCTGTTTATTATTCCATCAAATTTTCTTTCAAATAAAGGAGCATTGTCAGGTGTTCTAGCTAGAATAGATCTGTGTTTAGTGATGATGTTTGAGTATAGAGCCAAAGAGCAGTTACCAACATCATAATAACTCAAGAATGACATTAATAATTATCTTTTGCAATTAATAAACAATAATAACTTACATTTTTGTTTATCATTCATTAAGTGAGTAATAAAACATTTCAACATTTTCCAATTGTTTGAAAAATTTATTTTGAACTTCATCTAATTTCATTTGTCCTATTTGAGTTATGATTTCATTTTATGTTCTATCTGGATCACTTTTAATTTTTGATGAATTCAAGGAGTGAGGGATGTATTTGTAAAAATTGTTTGAATTATCCACAGATATCATTATTTTGTGAATTTTCTCTTTTTGTTTGTGGATAAGAATATGATTTTTGTGCTGAAATATAATTTTAAAAAATAAAGAATGAGTAAAAACAGTGTAAATTTTAACAATCAAATTATTGAATATTCATTCATTTCTTTCAGGTTTTTTATAAGACTCTTTCAAAAAAATATGATCCAATAAAAACTGATTTGTTGAAGAATTTCGAAGAATTCGATGATTCATTATTATCTCAATTAGATGTTCAAGATTTTGTTACACTGTTCAATGATAATAAGGAGAAAATTCTTGCAAAACTTTTTGCAATAGAGTATTTGCAAACTATGGAACAAAATTCAAAGATTGATACAATAGATAATGATGATCAAATACCCAAAGATTCTCAAATCTTGAAATGTCAGAACATTTTTACTGAATACAAATACATTACTACAAAACCTCAAATCAGTAAATTAATGGAAACAATTAATCAAATCAAGGATAGAGATTCAATTCAATACTTGGGTATAATTTCTTTCTTCCTATAAAAATTTCTTAAATCTTTTTTCAGATTTATCTTTGAGTAATTTAATTAAGCTCTCAACTCTTGATATCATTGGGGAATCGATGAAATTTTTTAAGAATCTTAAGGTTGTTGATTTGAGTTATAACAGATTCAATATTGAATGTTGGCCTCATCTCATAAGTATTGAAGTAGAATACATAATCATTTTTGGAAATCCTCTGGCTTCATTTGAAAGCAAATCATCCTTTTCTACTTTCGAAGAAAAAGATTGGAAGAAATTCATTTGGATCTACAAGAGTCAAGTTGAAAAAAAGATTTGGATCAAATCTTTACCAAATGAAATGTTTGTTGATCTTATACTAGATACTCACAGAAAATTTTATGAGGATCATAAGAAATATTTAAATTTACTCAATTATTTCTGATAAACGATAAATTACGATTAAATTTATCTCAAGATTTTAATTTTGAATTAGTATATTCTCTTTACTGGATTTTGAGGTGGATATATATGTTCCACGTATTTTTATATTTGAAAAAAATAATAATATGATTGATATAAATCATAGAAACAAAGATTTTATTGCTCTTAATTGTAACATCTTGCTCCTACAAATCCATCAAACCTGATATACTCTTCCTCTTATTTTATTTTTATTTTATTTGATTAAAAATTTATAGTGGGAAAAAATAAACTTCCTTTAAAAAAAAAAAAATCTAAAGGTGATCATTAATTTTGGATAAATCCTTAAATATGTTATATCTTGATATGGGAAAATTTTGCATCTTCTCCAATAAATCACTCATCATATAAAAAATAATAATATATAAATTATATAGGAAATCATCTTAAATATACTTCAGCATTTTAATATTCTGAATAAATTATTGATATATTCATTTAATAGCCATTTCAACCTTATAGAAGATCATAAATTGATAAATATCCCTTATTCCTATTTTATTCTTCTTAGTTAATGGAAGATTATATTGAATGTGAAGGATGTGGAAACACAGAGACAAATGAAAAGATTCAAATCCATCAGCAAGAATGTTATCCTTACTTCATTTTCCAACAAAATCTGAAATTGAATATTAAAATGGAGAAATACGATCAAGAACTCAAAGGAATGGAAAAAATCAAAGAAAATAACAAAAATTTGGTAGATAGTAACAAATTATTGGTAGAGAGGAATGAACATTTGATAAAAAGTGAAGAATTATTGAGAAATGAAAACATAAAGATGAAAGAAAGCAACAACAAGTTAAATGAGAACAACAAGAAATTGAATGTGGAGAATGATTTGTTGAAAGAAAGTAACAAAAGATTAAAAGAGAATGAAGAAAGTCAAAACGAGAAAAACCATGTTTTGAGTGAGGAAAATAAAAAATTGATAAAGAACAACCTTTTGTTGGATGAAGAAATGAAATCTTTGGGAGGGCAGAATATCTCATTGAAGGAAAACTTCCGCTTAGCGAAAGAGGAAATACTATCTTTGGAAGGAGAGAACAAAAAAATTAATGAGAACGTAAAAAAATTGAATATGGAGAATGACTTGTTGAAAGAAAGTAACAAAAGATTAAAAGAGAACGAAGAAAGTCAAAACGAGAAAAACCATGTTTTGAGTGAGGAAAATAAAATATTGATAAAGAACAACCTTTTGTTGGATGAAGAAATGAAATCTTTGGAAGGTCAGAATAACTCGTTGAAGGAAAACTTCCACTTAGTGAAAGAGGAAATACTATTTTTGGAAGGAGAAAACAAAAAGTTAAATGAGAACGTAAAGAAATTAAATATGGAGAATGATTTGTTGAAAGAAAGTAACAAAAGATTAAAAGAGAACGAAGACATTCAAAACGAGAAAAACCATGTTTTGAGTGAGGAAAATAAAATATTGATAAAGGATAAGTTTTTGTTGGATGAAGAAATGAAATCTTTGGAAGGTCAGAATAACTCGTTGAAGGAAAACTTCCACTTAGTGAAAGAGGAAATACTATTTTTGGAAGGAGAAAACAAAAAGTTAAATGAGAACGTAAAAAAATTAGATGTGGAGAATGACTTGTTGGAAGAAAGTAACAAAAGATTAAAAGAAAATGAAGACATTCAAAACGAGAAAAACAAAATATTAGAGGAGAGCATCGGAGGATTGCGAGATGATATTAATTCACTCAAGCAAAAAAACAGTAAACTGGAGGTAGGGTGCAATTCATTGAGTGAAATCGTTATATCTTTCAAAGAGAAAATCCAAATCTTGAATGAAAGCAACAACCAACTAGTGGAGAACAATAAATCTTTGAACGAGAAAAATGATTTCTTGAGTGAAATGAATCAAAAGATAGTTGATGAAAACAAATTGTTGAAAGAAACGAATAGTTTATTTTCCAAAAATGAAGAAGAATCTAAAAAATACGGCGAGCTACTTTCCACAAATATCCAGAAATACCAAATGTTGAGCGGCAAAAATGAGTTGTTGAGTGACAAGAATAAACGTTTGAATGAGCAAATCAACGAAAAGGAAGGGGATGTCAACATTGCAAACAAACGGTTAAAAATGAGTGATGAAGAAAATCTCAATCTCAAAAATGATCTCGAAACAAAAAATGTGGATGTGTCTCATTTGAGAATAGAGATAGAATCTTTAAAAAAGGAATCAAATTCGCCACTACAATACGAAGAAGCGAAAGTACAAACAAATACAAGGGAGAACCATATCATTGGTATTAATTTTTAAATTTTTTGGTTTTACTAAATCTCTATTTAAAGATTTTCAAAAACAAGATTAATCTTGTTTTTTAATAAAAAAATCTCCTTTAATTTCATTAATTTTGTATTTTATTTTGAAAGAAGTGGAAACAAACAAAGAAATATTGAGTTTCAAAATGTTTCATGGAATAGAATATCCGAAAGAAGAAAAGAAAGCAAAGATGATTTGCATAGAAAGTTGTAATGAGAGAAACAAACTTGCAGAGGGAATGAGACACTTTTATGGATGGGAAACTGAACAAAATCTTCCAAAGGCATACGAAATCTTCACTGAAGTAGTAAAGAAAGACCAACATTTTGAAAATAAAGAAACAGTTTATTGTTATTTCTTTGTTGGGAAATGTTATGAAATGGGATTTCATGTTGAGAAAAATCTAAATCAAGCAATATCTTGTTACGAGAAATGTGTTGAGCTCAATCATTCTCATTCTATGTTCACTCTTGCTTCAATTTACCAAGAAAAACAAGATCAGCAAAAAGCAATCCTTCTTCTTGAAAAAGCAGTAGATATGAAACATTCTCAATCGATGCAAATGCTTGCTAGAATCTATCTGAAAGGGAATAAGAATATCACGAAAGAGAATATTCCAAAAGCAATCGAACTTTATGAAATGGCGAGTGAATTAAATTGTCTATCTTCAATAAATGAACTTGCTACAATTTATATGACTGGAAAGTTTGGTGTGAAAAAAGACTTTCAGAAAGTAACTAAACTTTTGGAAAATTCTATTGTTGTCGACGATTCAGATCCCTTGATATTTCATAAACTTGCTCAAATCTACGAAAAAGGAACTAATGGGTTCAAAAAGAATATTCATAAAGCTATCCAACTTTACGAAAAGGCAATCAGTTTGAACAATATACCTTCTATTGTCAGCCTTGCTAAGATTTACGAAAATGGAACAGGGGGAATACAAAAAAACATTCGAAAAGCAATTCAACTTTATGAAAAAGCAATTGAACACAAAAACTCCTCTTCTCTGTTTGATCTTGCACAGATTTATGAGAAAGGAAAAGGTGGTCTTGAAGTCGACATTAAAAAAGCAGTTCAACTTTATGAAATCGCAATTAAACAAAATAATATCCCTTCTTTATTTTGTCTTGCACAGATTTACGAGAAGGGAAAAGGTGGGATTGAAAAAAACATTCATAAAGCAATTCACTTATATGAAAAATCAATTGAACACAAAAACTCTTCTTCTTTGTTTTGTCTTGCACAGATTTATGAGAATGGAAAAGGTGGTCTTGAAGTCGACATTAAAAAAGCAGTTCAACTTTATGAAATCGCAATTAAACAAAATAATATCCCTTCTTTGTTTAATCTTGCACAGATTTATGAGAATGGAAAAGGTGGAATTAAAATTGACATTGAAAAAGCAAATCAACTTTTCAAAAGAGCGAGCGAAATAGGCAACAAAAAAGGAAAGAAAAGGAATAAATAAATAAATAAAACTAATTGAAAATCCAAATTAAAAAAAATTATCCAAAAACAATAATATTTATTTGAGAATTGAATATTCCAATCTGCTTGGAAAAGAAACTTTAAACAAACCATCTTTGGTCTTGATCACTTCCAATTTTCTCAACAAGTCTGTAGCACTGTAATACCAATAGTTCCTTTCAAATCTCACCAAATAAACCTCGAGAAAGTAAAGAGCTTTGTGAGACAATAAGCAGTTAAGACACAAAGGAACATTCTTGGAATTCATCACTGTTTTAAATTCTATTTTGCTCAAATCGCTCATGATCTCCACGATTTGGTTGGCAGGGAAATAGTGTTCTTTAACTTTGGTTTGAATTTCGATTATTTTGAGGGTTTCAAGCAAAGGAGGCAAGTATTCCTTAATAAGCCCGTTATTGTCCGACCAATCTGTTTTGAAAGAAAAAAAAGAAATAATTTTAAAAATTATTTCTAAAAAAGAAATGAATAATTTAAAGAAATAATTTAAAAAGAAATAATTTAAAAAGAAATAATTTAAAAAGAAATAATTTAAAAAGAAATAATTTCAAAAAGAATAATTAAAAAAAGAATTACTAATGACTCAAGGTGTAAATGTTTGAGGGATGAAAATTTGTTAAGGTTTTTCAAAGAAGAAACCTTAGAACAGTCAACGTGGAGAACTTCCAAAGAAGGGTAGAGGGAACATAAAAGATCTAGAAAATCTACTTCTGACCCTGTTTTTGTATTCTCTGAATTCCATTCGAAAATGTCCAACACTTTCATGTTTTTGAGTGGACTTTTTATTTTTTGTAAAAATGGAATAATTGCTTTGTTGTGGCCACCTTTTATTTAACAAACAACGGAATAAAATAAATAAAAAAAGTAGAGTCAATTACTAGAACAGTTCAAAATTTGTTAGAAATAATTTAATATCTATCGAAATTTTGACCAAAAAATAAAAATAATGGAAATAGCATTTAAAATAAGAAATAAAAATAAGAAATAAAAAATAAAAAACAAAAATAAAAAATAAATAATAAAAATCAAAAAAATAAAAAAAAACAAAATAAAAAATAAAAAAAAATAAAAAAAAATAAAAAAAAATAAAAAAAAATAAAAACAAAAAAAACAAAAAAAAATAAAAAATAAATAATTTTAAAAATAAAGTAGTTTAAAAAAACAATAAAAATAAAAAAATAAAACAAAAATAAAAAATAAAAAATAAAAAATAAAAAATAAAAAATAAAAAATCAAAAATTAAAAAAATAAAAAATAAAAAATCAAAAATCAAAAATTAAAAAAATAAAAAATAAAAATAAAAATAAAAAATAAAAAAAAATAAAAAATAAAAAACAAAAAGTAATAAAAATAATAATAAAAAATAAAAAATAAAAATTAAAAATTAAAAATAAAATACATCTGAGAGTATTTAACCTGGAATTGTTGAACAAAGAAATGAGGAGTTGCTGGTTTAATTTGAGACCAATACAAGATATTTGGGTCAAACTATCGAAAGAGAGGAGGGTGGGGAGACATTTGGAGAGCTGGGAACAATGATCTATTTGCAGGATTTTCACTTTGTTGCAATAAAGGAACGTTTTCATTGTTTCATCCGTCACTCCTTGATTATTATTCAGATTTATGACTCTCTTTAAATAAAATTGATTTTAAAAATAATAAATAAAATTTAAATGAATAAAAAAATAAAAATAAAAATAAAAAACAAACATAAAAATAAAAATAAAAATAAAAAACCGATTTGACAACCGAAGGAGGTTTTTTTGAGGAATTCTTCACACATTTTTCTTTATGTTTATCCATGAATTGTTTAGGGATGGATTTTTGGCAAATTTCACAATCTATCTTATCCATTGCAATGGATGATTTTTGCAATCAAATTTTTATTTTATTTAATTTAAATAAATTTAAATATTAATTATTAATAATTATCAAATAGGATTTAATTAAATTTTTATTTTCTGTAATATCTTTGGTTCTTGAGGGGATATGAAGAACCAATTTGGGATTTCTTTGAGACAGGGATGGGGAGTCCTCCGAAAACAGAAGAGAAAATATGGGGGTAGAGATATTGTTTGGATTGGACAAAACCGTTGATGGGAAGAGCAGAACCATTCGCAAAATAAAACTTAAATTTTCTATAATACTCTCCATACTTCCTGCTTGCATGTATTAACTTGTGGGAGTGATCTAAGTTAGCAGGGAACAAAAACCTAGGGATACGATTAGTTTCTAAAGAGTCTTTGTGCAAGGAAATCAACTTGGTGATTTCATAAGAGTTGATAAATTCGAGAAACTTCATGACGTTTCTTTTCTTCTCACTTGTTACATTCTTTCTCAAAATGAAAACATCAAGGGAAGTCATAGGCAAAGCGTCTTGATAAAATTTGTTAGTGAATCTCAAATCATTCAAAAAGATCTTCTGATCATCTTGGATGTCAGAGAGGATGGAATGGAGAGTCTCCCCAAATGCGGAGTAGCTCACTACTTTGTCTTCGATAAAGTTCTGATATGGAAGATCCAAACGATGAAAGTACTCTACTTGCTTCTCATAAACAGATTGTGTATCATTATTCAAAACACAAAACTTTGAAAAAGTTTCTAATGTAGAAGATCCCTTTTTCAATACTGGTAGATTGTACAACCTTTCCCATGTTTCATTATAGTTTGAGTACTTTCCGAGCTTTTTGTAGGCGCTACTTCCAAAGTACATTAAGCTGTTGAACCATGTTTCCATTACTGTCCCTGCGAACATCGGTTTGTTTGGAAATCTTGCTGAATTTTCTTCAAAATATTTTTTTATACTTATTTCTTCTTCGATTTTTTCATCTCTGGAGAAAATAAATGATTTGCACAACCAGTGAGGAATAGCATAAATCTACAGAAAATTTATATTTATGAATTTAATATAAATTTTCTTTTATATTTATGATAAATTTTATAAATTTATAATATTTATATTGAAATATAAAATTTTATATTTTTTTTTAATATTTTTACTCTCTTTTTATCCCCTTTTATTTTCACTATGCTCTTTGCATAATCATTCCATTTTGCATTTTTCAGATCATATTCAATCTTATCCAACAAATCGTTATTTATAAAATGACCAAGGAACATATTATCGATCTCTATCACATCATAGCCTTCTTTGGTAAATAATGATTCCAAATATTCCTCATTGTAATAATCTCCTTCACTATCAAATTTTCTAAGCTCCAATTTGATATCTGGGTTTCTTTTTTCGAATTTTAACTTAAGCACTTCCAACAATGTTTCAGTTGCTGCAGGGATCACTGGATATAGAGATACTTTTAGTGTATCCACTCTTTCTGATGAATACATTGCAATCAACAAAAATATTATCAGAATAAAACCCTTCATTTTTTTTTTATTTTCAACAATAAAAAATTTCAGATTTCTTTTTTTTTGAATTATTGTCGCTTTGAAATAAATTGGGATAGACATAGATATTTGGTTAGGTAAAAAAAGAATATTCCAATAAAAACAATAGCATTATTTAAAAAGTCAATTTGATTCATTAAAAGTCTTTAGATAAATAAAGAATGTTTAATATTTCATTTCATTCAAAATTTCTTCAAACTTTAAATTTAATGAGATCTCAAAAATTCAATTAAGCTAAAAGAGTTTCAATGTAAAAGATCCTCAATAAAAAATAATTCAGCTAAAAAGAATTTTTTTAAATATTAAAAATTTAAATTAAAAATTAAAAAAAAAAAAAAAATGCAAGAAATTTTTGGAGAAACTATTTTAAATAAAGAACTAGATAAATATTCTGTAAAGAAAGAATTGGAGGGGAAAATAGTGGGAATCTACTTTGGTGCAGAATGGGTAAGATTTTCTTTTTTAAAAAAACATATATATGAACAACTTATAAACATATATATAAATAATTTTTATTTAAAATGTTAGTGCCCTCCTTGCAAGCAATTTACACCAATGTTATTAAAAGCGTACGATACTATAAAGAGTGAGAACAAACAGTTTGAAATTGTTTTTGTGTCCAATGATAAATCTTACAATGAATTCACACAGCACTTTCAAGAAAACATGAATTGGTTTTCCATTCCTTATGGTTAATTATTTTAATTTAAAAAGCTTAATTAAAATAAAATTTTTTAATTTAATTTAAAAGGAATCGGAAGAAATGAAAGCTTGAAGAAAAAGTTTGGAGTCACTGGTATCCCAACACTTATTGTAATTGATGGCAAAGGAAATTTGATTTCAAAAACTGCTAAAAATGATGTGTTATCAAAAGGGGTCAAATGTTTTGAGGTGTGGGAATCCCAAAAGCCAAATGAGTCCAACAAATCACTTTAATTTGTGATTCACGAAATGTTAAATAAATCAATTAAAAGTTTTGAATTAAAATGAAACTTTAAATTTTTCTTTCTCAGAAATTAAAAAAATGAGGAATAATATTAAAAAAATTTTGAATCAAAAATGGAATGGTTATATGAAGACCCCTTTCAAAGATAATTTATTGTCATATAAATTAAATTCATCCATCCTCATTCAAAATCCAATACATCCCATTAATAATTTATTCAATAAAGGATCTTCCATCTATTTCTTCTCCACCACATCAAAAAGATCCGATGAAGAAAATATAAATAAGAAGGTGAATGAGAAAGAAGAAATCTTGCATATGACCAAAACATTCAACAAATTGGCAAAGATGGTGCATCCTGATCATTTCCAGATCAATGATCCAGAAAAGGCCGAAATAAATTCAAAAAATTTAACAACGTTGAGGATGGTGATGGATAGGGCCAAATCTCCCTATCTCAACATCAAACAAAAACTTCCCAAGAAGATAGAGCTTCTGTTTTATGTGAGAGATAGTGAGGATCCCTTCGAACATACCATTGAGGTTCCCAATCAATTCATCATGGATCAGAACCCGGAGATATCTCCACAAACCATCAAATTATCCGCCAAATATTTCAAGGCGTGTTTATATCAGGTAAAAAAAAAAAATAACACCAAAACTAATTTATGTTGATACATACATGTACATATCAAGATAAGATCTTTTTATATATTGCAAAATTCTTTTTGTTTGTTATCAGTATTTCAGCAAAATAAAAAAAAAAAATATTTCACTCCCAATATTGATCACAAAATTTTTATTTGGAAAATCATTTGAATTCATGCATTTAATATATTGTGTACTCGATAAAGATTTATAAAAAAAAATTAATTTGTTTTCTGATCTTATTAAATCAATTTATAACTTTTCGTAGAAATTTAAAGTTTTTTGATACTACAAAAATTTTTTTCTGGAATTTGCTTACAATTTTTTTTCTATATACCAACAGATTGCAACCAAAATGGGGCTGAACGTCGGTGAATACGATAACCCTATGGATCTCCTCAAAGAACAAAAGTTGGATGAAAAAGAGAGGCTCGAGTTCGTAACTACCAAAGGTAAAATCAAAGAAATTTTTTTCACTAAAAATAAAAAATAAAAATTTAAAAAATAATAAAAATAATAAAAATAAAAATAAAAAATATAAAATTTTAAAATATTTACAAAAAACAAATTTTTTTTTTTTTTTTGAAGGCTATCACCGTGCTGGACAGTTTGCTTTTGATGAACTAAGTGAGAACATGAAATCGGACATGTTGTTCAATACAGATAGGTCTTACTACCTGAAAAAAAAGGGTGAAGTGGTAAAATAAAAAAATAAAATAAAAAATAAAAAATAAAAAAATAAAAAATAAAAAATAAAAAATAAAAAATAAAAAATAAAAAATAANTAAAAATAAAAATAAAAATAAAAATAAAAATAAAAATAAAAATAAAAATAAAAATAAAAATAAAAATAAAAATAAAACAAAATTTTAAAAATAAAAATAAAAATAAAAATAAAAAATAAAAATAAAAAAATAAATAATAGAAATCATAAAAACATAAAAATAAAAATAAAAATAAAAAATAAAAATAAAATTAAAAATAAAAATGTAAAATATTTAATTAAAGAAAAAATAATTTATTAATTTTATTTTAAAAATATAATAAAAATTTGAATTTTTTTTTAATCCACATTTTTATTAAAGCAATAAAATTGGTTGAAAAATGAAGAAAAGTTTTGTCAAAGATATGAAGATCCCACCTAAAATCTCCAAAAGAAAACAGGCTTCATGTGGAGCTATGTAAATATGGGACATAGATATTCATAAAGAAACCAACATGTGGAACAATTCTGAACTCAGAAATTTTACACCTCTGCCATTAAATCCACAGGTTAACAATTTTTCATTTATCACAAAAATATTTATTCATTTTATTTATTTGTTGTTTATTTGATTAAATAAAAATATTTTAAAATCAAAATTTTTGTTTTTATTTTTATTTTTTTATTTTATTTTTTATTTTATTTTATTTTTTTATTTTTTATTTATTTTTATTTTCTATTTTTATTTTTATTTATTTATTATTTTATTTTTAATTTTTATTTTTTATTTTTTAATTTTTTTTATTTTGAATTTTTATATTTTTTATTTTATTTTTATTTTTTTATTTTATTTTTTATTTTTTATTTATTTTTTTATTTTTTATTTATTTTTATTTTCTATTTTTATTTTCTATTTTTATTTTAGTTTTATTTTATTTTTTATTTATTTATTTTTTATTTTATTTTTATTTTTTAATTTTTATTTTTATTTTGAATTTTTATATTTTTTATTTTATTTTTATTTTTATTTTTTATTTTTTATTTTTTATTTTTTATTTTTTAATTTTTTTTTTGAATTTGTTTATTTTGTTTTTTTTTCTTGATTTTTTTTTCTTGATTTTTTTTCTTGATTTTTTCTTTATTTTTTATTTTTGAATTTTTGAAATTTTAATTTTTTTTTTCTTGGGGTTTTTTTATTTTTGTGTTTTAAAAAAAGGAGCACCATTGAATTATGTGAAAGAAGAGGATGACTTTGGCTTGTATCCTTTTCTTTTTGTTGTTGCATATCAAATAGTTGACTCCAAGTTGGTAGAAAAGTGGAAACAATATGCTCACAACGGTGGTCATTTGGTTTTGACTTGTAGGACTGGTAAATATTTATTTTTTAAAAAAATATTATTTTAATTATTTAATTAAATATGCGAGATGTTGACAGTGTTTAATAAATTGATAGTATTCTAACTTTTTAATTTTTTATTTAACGTTCTTTTCAATTTTTTAATTAATTTTTTAATATGTTTATCAATTTAATATTTAATTTCAAATTTAAAATATTTTTTTTTTTTCATCAAATTTCGAATTACGTTATTTTCAATTTTTTAATTAATTTTTTTAATATTTTTGTAGCACACAAAAACAAAATGGGGCATTTCTTCGAATCTTCTTTTGCTTCTCCTATTGAAGATCTGATTGGTTCTAAAATAAATTGTTTCGACACGTTGCCTGGCAGCACTGAGGGTACAATAACCACTCACAACAACAACGAATATTCTTGGAACTGCTGGGGTGAGATTTTGGAGCCTTTTTCTGGTAAATTTATCAAACTTTAAATTTTTTAAAATTTTATAGAATTTTTATTTAATTTGAATTTTTATTTAATTTGAATTTTTATTTAATTTTAATTTTCTCAAAGATAATGTCGAAATACTGGCTTCTTACACAGACCAATTTTATGAGGGAAAACCTTGTTCAATCAGAAGAAAGATTGGAAAAGGTTTAATGATTTCAAAAAATTTTGTTTAAATATTTTTTTTTAATTTGGTATTTTCATTTTAAACATTAAATTTTGTTTAAACATTTTATTCAGGAAGTGTCACATTTATTGGAGTTTACTCATGCGAAGGCAACTTTGAAAAGGAAATTATTAGAGAAATTTATGAAAGAGAGGGAGTCGAAATAGAGGACCTTGGAGAGGGAGTTTTTGTGGAGTGGAGAGATGGTTTTTATGTTGCTGTGAATTATTCTGATGAAGATTTTTTCTTCTCTTTGCCTCACGATGCTGAAATTATTCATGGTCAAAACCCTCTCCTCACTTCTTCTGTTTTGATTTGGAAAGATTAAAAATAAATTAACAAGAGAACTTGTATCTTATTTAATCACAATTAAACCGATGATTTCATAATCTTAGTAAAATTTTCTGTGGGTATCTATTATAAGATCCACAAAATTTACATCTGGTAAAGATTTGATCCAAATCTTTTTTTCAACTTGACTCTTGAAGATCCATATGAATTTCTTCCCATCTTTTTCTAGAAAAAGATAATTTACTTTCAATAGAACTCAGAGGATTTCCAAAAATGATTATGTATTCCACTTCTAGACTTACAAGATGAGGCCAACTTTCTATGTTGTACCTGTTATAACACAAATCAACAACCTAAAGATTGTTTAAATATTTGATCTATCTCCCAACGATATCAAGAGTTGAGACCTTTTAAAAATTACTCGAAGTTTTTCTATCCTTTATTTGATTAAATATTATCAAAAACCTGCTAGAAAATAAAGAAAAGATTTAAAACAGACAAAGTTTTACAAAAAAACATTTACTCTTTTCATGATTTTATTTTTTTTGTTTGAAAATATTTATAAATATAAATAATAAACCCACAAATCTTATTCTTATCTCAACAAAAAGAAATTTATGTCGATAAATCAAATAATTTGTCTATGGATCAATATGATTTGAATATTTTAATAATCAAAATAAATCATTTCTTTTGGTTGTACATCATCATTGGTTTGCAGTAGTTCCCATAAGAACCAGACTTGAAAGTAGGGAGACAATCCCAATCTCCCGCATCTGCTGCCCTCAAAACTTGGCAACCAGAGCAAGGAAAGCAACAAAACATACATAAAGAATCACCAACCCAGTCTGACTGTAAAATGAAATTAATTATTTAATTTGAAATTAATTAGTTTTTTTGAATATAAAGTTACAGTTTCTTCATTTCCAACTCCTTTGTTCATTCTGTAGTTATGTCTCACACATATGCACACGCAAAGTGAACACAAACAAGCTAAAACGAAATGGTTTGCTAATTGGCATTCTTGACCCACAGAGGAAGCCCACAACTTTGCTAAATTACAGCATCCTAAAAAATTCACGTTTAAAAAAAAAAAAAAAAAAAATTTAAATTTTTTTATATATTATTACCACAAAAAATCCAACAAACAGCACAGTAACATGCTAATCAATAATCATAAGATTGAAGAGAAATAAATTTGGTGAATTTAAAAAAAAAAAAATTTTTTTTAAATTTGATAATAAATAATCACCATCACTGGGAGCAGAGCAGCAAGGATCACATCTCCAGAATTCCCAACAAGCACCCCCATCTATATTAAATTTAGGATTTGTATAACTTTAAAAAACTTTATGGAATAATACTTGATCCCCAATCCATATTGAAAAAGCTCATACTTTAAAATTTTATTTACTGAATTTTTTGAGATATCTCTCAAATAAAAAATAATCCCCTTTATATTAATTTCGAATTAATATTTTTTTTATTATTTTTTTTTTTATAATATTTGAAAAAGAAAAATTTGTTAAACAGATGAAGAAAAAAAAGAAGAGTATGTGGAAGTAATTTATTTATTTGTTAATCCATTCATTGACCTAAAATTTTGAAAAAGGAGGGAAAAAGTTTGAAAAAAAAAAGAAAGAAATTAAAAATATTCTTACAAAATCGGATTGTTTGTAGTCTTCTTGTTCTTTTTTGCGATTTTTGATGTACTTTTCAATGTTAGATTTTCCACTGACATGTTTAGTGAAAGTGGCAGTCTAAAAAAAAAAAAAATTGTAAAACAAAAATAAAAAGTGTAAAACAAAAATAAAAAAAATAAAAGAAAAATAAAAAAAATAAAAGAAAAATAAAAAAAAATGAAAAAATATTATTACAATGTTGTGAGCACAGCAAGCGAAAATGCGAACATCAGTAGGAATTCCACTGTAAGCGAGAATAGGATCTCCATCTTCGAGAACGTATGTCAACTGCTTTTCCTCTAAATCGATGATCAAACCTATGAATTGAGGGCGGGTGAATTGGGTGATCTCGTCGACTCTGTTGTGTTTGGTGACTCCTGGGTGGTTTCCTTCGATGAATCTTGCGTCATAACCTGCAACCAAACAACTTTGAGCACCTCCAATACACCTAGGAAAATGAAAACCAATTTTAATATTGTTTTAATTTAATTTATAATTTATTTAAATAAAAATTAAATTAAAAAATTAAATTAATATTTATTTCATGCTAATTAATATTTTTGGATGAATTTTTTTTCTTACTGAGTCAATGGCATATCATCAGTTGTTCCGATACCATAGAAGATGAATCCGCTGTCTCCAGTCTTGTCAAGATGGACCTCAACATAATGGATCCCCTCACTGAATACAGTGTTTGAGAGAATGCTATTCCATCCTTCATAGCCAGATCCTTTTAAAGATTAAAATTAAAGGAGATCATAAAAGTATATCTCTTTGTATTTGTGGAATATATTTTATATAAAAAATAATTTACCAGTACTGAATGACAATTTATCATCACTCAATCTGAAAATTGGTCCCTTGTGTTCAGTATCCCATGCCAAAGAAATCTTTTGGGATTTTCCTCCTCTCCTTGGTTTTGAACCACTGCTTCCTGATGATGATTCCTCTTCTCCAAACAATGCCAAAGCTTCCTCACCAAAAGTTTGTCTATAATATTTTTAAAAAAATAATTATTAAAGATTTGAATGATTTATCATACTTTGCATATTCCTTCATTCCTTGTACCACCATAGCTCTATATAACAAATAAATTGTTGAATGTAAATAAAATTGTTGAATATAATAATTTGTACCTTGCTACATTTCCAAGAGAAGAAAATTCGAATACAACTTGACCAGCCAAATGAAAGTCTGACATTATTTTTTTTTGAGTTTTTTTATTGGATATTCTCTGATTTTTTTTTATTATTTCATGGCAAAGAATCAACAAATATTTTCTTGAAAATAAGAGAATCACCTGATAAAGAGATCAAATTTGTTGAAATCATTTCCATCAAAATAAAAATTTAAAAAAATTGAAAAAATTAAAAAAAAATATTTTCACTATAAAGTGTATATACTTTCTTGTAAATGGATGGATTTTGGGAAAATTTTGGAATAATTCAAAAATCAATAGATAACCTATCATTAGAGGTAACAATATCTTCTTTTTTCCAACATTTCATCAAAAAAAGAATTTATTTTAATTTTATTTGAAAGGGGGATTTTAATTTGGAAGATTTGTTAGATATATTGCTCAAAGAAGAAGATTTGCATCAATTTCTGGAAAATCCAAACATAGAATCAAAATTGCAACAATTTTTCTCCGAAAAAAAAAATGTGGAGGAAATCTTCAGTTATGTTACAAAGTGTGACAATGAAAGGTACTCTACCATATGTTCAGAGATTCTCATCTCGAAATTTTTCGTTGAGTTCTATGATGAATCTATTTTGGACTCTTTCTTTTCTTTCTTGAAAGAAAAAAAGTTGTTGAATCCAACATTTTTAGTTTGTAAAAAAAAACTAACATAAAATCAGTTTATGATTTTATTATTAATTAATTTTTTGAATTAATCAATTTTTTTATAATTATTTAAATTTTTTATAATTATTTAATTTTTTTTTAATTTTCAATTTTTTTTAAATTTTGATTCTAATGTGTTATTTATTAAATATTGTAATGAAATTAGAACATGTTTTTTTGTATATTCATTTTTGACAATTATGACAATTTTCATTCATTTATATTTTTAAATATTTAATTTTTAAATTTTTTTTAAATAATTATAATCATTTTTTTTATTGGAAAAAAAAAAAAAAAAAAAAAGACTTCGACATAATACTGTGTTTCATGATGAGGTGGCAAACAGAAAAAATGATAAGATACTTCTCTAAGAACAAAATAATGGAGTTGATTTTATCCCACCCAGAAAAAGAGTCTCTCTTAAAAACAATTACCAACCTGTGCACATCAGACGTGAAAAGTTTCGAGAATTTTCTCTTTGAATCAGATTTTTTCGGAGATTTAATCGTCAAAATTTCCGATTGTGATGGAGAAAATGATTGTGCTAATGACTCCCTCTTTCCCTTTTTGACTCACCTCTTCTCTTTTTATAAGAACTTGGACCATCTTGTTCATTCTGAGCGGATTCTTTTTGTTGTTTCCAAGTTTAATCAGCCCCTCATCCTTTTTCCTTTGTTTCAAAACTTTCAGAGTAACTTGCACTTTTTTTCATATTTTTTTTTTTAATAAATTTTTGTAATTTTAAAATAAAATAATTTTTTATTTACTTTTTTAAATCAAAATTTTTTATTACCTTTACTTTGATTTTTTTAATTTTTCTTTTAATTTTGACATTCAAGTTTATTTAATAATTTTTTTTTTTTACATATCATTTAAAAATAATTTTTCATTAAATTTTGTATCTTAAGAAAAAGTTTCGAGGGAAGTACTTGTGAACTCAATAAAACTTATTTCAGAAATTGTGTTTCTCTCTAAAAAAATTCGTTTGGACACCAACACAGAAGTAGAAGATATGCCCCTCGTTCTCAAGCATTGTTTGGAACACTTCCACTTTTTCAGGGAAATCATGTTGGACCACAAAAAAAATTTTCAAATGAAATTTCCACTCTTTGGCGAAATCAATCTTTTGATCTCTTTTTTGTTTTGTTCTTTATTTCTTACAAATTACCAACAATTTACGTAAAAATTTTTTTCAAAAAATATTATTTCATTTATGTTTTTATTGTTTTTTTTGAATTTTTTTTTTTACATTTTTTCTCGATGGATATTTTCATTTTCTTTTTAAATCAGGACAAAGATGGTAGAAGAAAAGATTTTAGATGATTTGATCAACTGTTTCTTCAAGTTTGAACTCAACAATTTTTTGCATCACAAAATCCAGGAGACTCTACACTCTCTCTTCTTTGGAGAAGATTCATTGAATGTCCTCTCCATTTTCTCTGAATCCATCTTGATCCCAAAATTGATTGAGAATTTTGAAGCTAACAAATTGGAAGAAGAAAAAGGAAATTCGAGAAAGTCTTATATCGCTTTTGTTAATCTAATTACAAAAGTAAAAAAAAAAAAGTTTTTATTTTTCAAAAATTTATTCTTTTTATGAAAGGATATTATTGATGCCTCCAAAGAAAATGAACAAATCCAATCAATACTTGATCAAAAATATTCCTTAGTTTGGAAAAAACATGTAATTAGTTTTCAAAAATGCAAATTGAAAGAATTTTCGGAATTGTTCAAATAAAATAAAAAACATAATTAAAAGAAAGAAATTTTTTAATTGTTTTCGTTTTTGTTTTGTCCACGAAGGGTAGGACCTTCAGGACGTTTATTACGAGGACGACGCTGAGGAGGTCTCTTCTTGTCAGTCTTGGGTTTGCTCTTCAAAGCATCAGTGTTCAAAGTAGCAGCAGTTTCTTGACCAACCTCAGAACCTTGCTCCTTGTCATTGACAGGAATAGAAATAGAAGGAGGAGGTGGACCAAGACCCTTTACATTAATATTTAATTGAATATTTAGTTTACCTACAGGGCTTGGAGAAGGAGTGGAATTTCCAATGCGAGGAACTTTTTTTACAAGGGTAGGATTCTTTTCGAGTTTTTGAGGAGGGAAGAACTGTTGAGGAGGTAAAGTACTAACAGTGGGTGGTTCTTTTGGGTTAGGAGGAGGTTGTTTTTTGATGGGACTTTTTAATGGCAAGCCTCCTTTTTCAGGCAATTTTTTGGCAAACATTTTCATGGGTACCTTTTTGATGGGGAGGGGATTGGTATTGACAGGAGGTTGTTGGGGTTCAGGATGAGAAATGGGGGTGTTTTGTTCAGTGACAGTATTTTCTTCGATGTTGCGGGGAGTGAAGATTTGTTCTTCAGAAGGAGTTTCCTCAACAGAGTGAGTCTCTTCAAAAGAGGGAGTGTTGACGGGAGGGAACTGTTGAGGAGGTAAAGTACTAACAGGAGGAGGACTACTAATAGGAGGGGGGTTATTTATTATTGGTGGAGGGTTGTTGATAGGAGGGGGGTTATTTATGACAGGAGGCGGATTGTTCATGAGAGGAGGAGGATTATTTATAACAGGAGGCGGATTATTTACGAGAGGAGGGTTTTGAGTGACAGGCAAAGAGTTGGGTATACTAGTTTTGGGTTGGGTTTGAGGAGGGACGTAGTTTCCTTCCAATTTTTGCAACAAAATTTCGAGTTTAGAAGATAAAAAGTTGAAAACACCGTCAGCAATCGATTGTGTTGATTCGAGAAGGTTTTTGCTGAAAGACAAAGTAAGCTCAGAACCAGAAATCTGGGCGATTTTCTCAAAGATGATCTCAAATTCTTCTTCATTGAGATCCAAGTGGTGAAAAATGTCCTGAAGATCAAGGGATCTGTATTTTTGAGAAAGACTTTCATAAGCCTGATTCTTAAAGCCTTGGTAGGACTGGCGAAAGAGCTCCAACAAAGGTTCCTTCAACTGACCAAAGACGTTAAAACAGTTTTTCTTTAACTCTGAGGAATGCACTTGTTGAAGACTTCTCAGATCGACGATGTAAACCTCGTGATTCTTTGTATCATTCAAAAGTTGCAAGTCATTATCGAGAAGAGCATTCATTTTTCCAGTTGAATGGATCTTTCTGGTAAAGTTTTCCAATTCTCCGCTGTCTTTGTTCATCATATGAGTGAACGAAGTAGAGGTGCTTCCAATGCTAGAAAAATTGTTGATAGAAGTGTTGCTGTTGTTGGAAATGATGGAAGACAAACCTGTAGGATGGTTACGAACCAAATATCCTTGGATGTCTTGCATCAACTTTAAAAACTCGACAGTAGGACTTGATTTCATGATATTGGCTACATCGTTGATAGGTACGGGCATGTTGTACAAACTCTTGTTACGAAGAAGACCTAGAATTTAAAAAAAAAATTGTTTAAAAAAAGATTTTTAACAAAAAAAAAAATTTTTTTGAAAAAAGATTGATTTAAAATTGGAAAATACCTTGTTTGAAAGGACTGAAGCCTTGTGCAGGAGTATCATTGTCATCCCATTTGAGTTTTTGGAGCTTGTCATTGAGTTGCAAAAGTTTTCCCAAGGCAATAGCTCCTTCCAGCTCCATCTTTTGCCCAGTAACATCAAGACTGGTGAGGGTTTGATTTTGATTCAATTCTACGAGAATGCTGGCAAGTTCGCCTTTAATGGCATACCTAGGATTATCTGCACGAAGGATGAGTTCTTGCACACCCCACCTCTCTTCAGCAAACAAATTAGACAAGATTTCGAGACATCTAGATGCTCCCTTCTTTGCAGATTTATAATTGTCACTTACATTCAACTTAACCAAGTTTTGATGAAAATCACTGTTGAACAAAATCTCCAACCCTTGATCTCCAAACTCATTGTTGGAAACGTTGAGAGCTTTCACTTTATCGTTATCTTTCAAAAAAGCAGAAAGCAAGTTGGCTCCTACTGACTCGAGCTCGTTGAAAGAAAAATCGAGGCTGACACCGTCCATCATGGTGTTTTGTGCAAGAGCATCCAAAACTAGCTTGAATTGTTGAGTGCTAAAAGAAACAGAAGAAGCAACCAACTTTTTCAAACCAGAACATGAACGCAAGAAATTAGTAAAGCTGTTGATTTCATCCTTAGGTTTTAGTTTGTTTTCAGAAACGTTGAGTTCCTCTAAATTATTAATGCAACCTCTCTCCAAACATCCCCCCAAAACGGACAAAGAAACTTGGCAATTTACAAGTTTTAACACTTGCAAATTGTTAGGTTGACTAAGCCACCCACCCAAAGCACCAATACCATCTAAACCCAACTTGTTGTGGCTGAGATCCAAAACACTCAAAGTAGAAATCATGTTTACGTTTTGTTTGAGAGCATTGGAGAAAGCCAATGCTCCCTTTTTGCTCATGTTATTCTTTGAAAAGTCGATTGTCACGAGTCCTTTGTTGTATTTAGCAATGGCATCCACGATGGAGATGAATCCTTTATCTTCTAATTGCGCCTCTGCAAGCTTAAGATGCAACAAGCCCAATCTCATGTTCTTGGTGAAGAAATCCACAATCTGTTGCACATGATTTACAAGAGAGATCTGAGAGATCTCCAATCTCTCTATCACCGAGTTGGTAAGAAGGATCTCCAAAAAGGAGGGCAACAATTTGACATCTAATTTGAAATCTTCTATTATAATCTCGTTAAACCATGAACTATATCTCAATGTGATGAATAATGCTTGTAAATCTTTCTCATCTATTGGTTGTTCGAATTCTTGTGGGTAAAATTTGCGGATATCATTATTATTATAAATATTATCTATATCCCAGATTATATCTTGTCTTGGTGGAACCTTCATATAATCACAGACTGCCCTATATGTTTTAGTGAATGTGCAATTTTTTTTTATTTCTTGATCACTCAAGCTTCCCGATACTGAGGGCAATCTTTATTATTCAAATAAAAAAATAAAAGGAGGAAATAAATTTTTAACCCTTTATCAGATATTTGAATATTATTGAATTTTTTTTTTTGATTGAATATTTTTTGATTCTATATTTTTTTTTTTACCTTTGAATTGAAACATTCATGGTGAATCTTTGATTAGTGGGAATATAAAAGAATGATGTGTTGAAGGAATCCATTATTTCACAAATAATATGATCACTCTCTTCAGAATGGAATACTTGAACATCTTTGACATTCTTAAATTTCAAAGAAATCTGTTTTCAAAAGAAAATATTAATATTGAAAATATATATTATTTGCAAATATAGAAGAGGGGAATTATTATTTTGGAGCAGAATACCTGTGTAGTATCGGAATTATCTGTTAATATCTCTTCCAAATCCATTAGATGAGCTTCAAAAGTATTTTTTCCTTTGGTCATTATAAAAATTCTATATTCTCCCACTATCAAATGTACTGGAGATTTTGTTTTTTTCTTTTTATCGACGATTTGAACTTCATCACAAAATCTCCAAGGTATATCATCATTATTACTCTTTTGTAAATCAGGAAAATCTAAAATTTTATAAAATTTTCAATAAAAGATTCGATAAATTATGCTCTTTTTACTTGTTTTTTTGGACATTTATGTTTAAATTTTTGGTTATAATTACAATATTTTTTTTTTTTATATTTTTTAGATTTTATTTTATTTCACTTAAAACAATGTAATCTGTGTTAAACAAACCGAAAAAGATCTTTCATATGCTATATTTGAAGGTCATTTTAGTGAATTATGAATTATTTTTGAAATTATTTTAATTTCCACAAGAATTTTGGGAATCAAGCTCAATTGTAGGAGTCACAATTCCTTGAGCATTCAATAAGGGGTAACAATATATATTATCACAGTTGACTATATAAGGTAAGTTTTGATTTTTGGATAATGGATAAGCATTGGGAAAAGAGAGGATATCAGAATTAGAATCGATTAAAATAAAGTTGATATTAGAATAGGTGACTGTATCGATTTGACCATTTGCAAAAGCAACAATCTTTCCAGAAGATTTTATGTTGTTAAGATAAGCAGCATCATAAGTGAATTCAATGATTTGGTTAGAATCTTGACCAACAAAAGCACCAACAAGGGCGTTGGTACTAGGATAAGAGATAGATCCTTGGGAGACGGATCCTCTAATGTAGACAGAAGATGCTTCACCAGTAGTATCAGCAGAAACAGTAGCAAAGTAAAGACCTGCAGCCTTGACACCAGGAGCACCAGAGTCAGAGCAAATCAAATTGCTGTAAATTCCGACTTTAGAAACGGTTGCTCCTGCAATGACGGTGTTTGCAACCACAGCACATTGATCAGTTGCTTTGGTGTCTCCCTTGATGATGATTTTGAACAAAGTACCTTGGAAGGTTTTGAAGAGAGGAGCACCATTGAGGGTGAGTGTATAAAATGCCCCATTAAAGCTTCCTGTAAAAACACTGTTTGGCAAAAGGGAAGATTCCAAGTTACATTCCAAATTTTTTCCGAGGATGTAGTGACCATCTGCGACAATGTTTTGAAGATCGGTACAGTTATTGATGATTTTTTCATTATAATTGGTAGATGTGCTATAATGTTCTCCATAAGGATCGAATGCAGAAGCGCTAGCACCATCATCTCTTTTCACCCCATCAAAAGGAATCAATTCTTCATATTTTACTGTTCCATCAGCTTGGATATCTGCCATGTGGGTATGTCCATAGAAGGTCAATTGTTTTCCGGGTACATATACATAAGATACAACATCAAATTGGACCACCGCAGAATAAAGCCCTTCATTGATGGTCACTGATACTGTTCTCATGGAATCAATCACCTCAATTGGAGAATTCAATGTAATTTTAGATCTGTATTTCATGGTGGATGTTTTGATTATAGAGTTGTTTCCTGAATTAGCAACAAGAGCACCATTTTTAACAGTAATATCTTTAGTGATGTTGACACCAATCACCACAGACGCTATCATGAATCCAAGGAGTACAAATAAAAATACAATCACAACAACAATAATCCATTTTAGTATTCTATTATTAATTTCCAGTCTTGCATAATTGCTTGCAGCTTTTCTTAAATCTTCTTCTTGAATTTCCCCTTCATCAGAAGCCCATTTTTGAAGGACTAATTATAAAAATATAAAATTTATATATAAATTTAAGAATAAAAAAACAAAAGGATGTATAATATATATCCCATTCAGACAAGATATAGATAGGAAAGATTAAAGATTATATAATATTTTACCTTTCTCAGTTTTTGATTTATTAAATGATTGTAATCTTATCTCATCAGAATTTATGGAAAGAGATTGTTTCTTCATTTCTAAACGAGCAGATGAAATAGAAGTATATATTGGGTGAATAATTTGTTATTTTTGATAAAAATTTTATATTTTTTATACCTTTTTATTTTTTTTATTTTTTATTTATTATACGTTGAGAAATCTGATTTTCTTACACTCAAAACATAATATCCTTCCCGACAAACAAGCAAAATTGACATCAAAAATTTAAAACTTTAGTCTCAGTTGAATAGGATATATAAATATTTATTTAATTTTTATAATTGAAATTCTAAATGGACATAAAGAATCATTTTTTCAGATTTTAATCAAAATATTTTACTTATATTTCTTTAATTTGAAGGTTGGAACAATATTTTTATCAAGATTCTTTAAATTTAATTAATTATTAAAAGAAAATTATAATCACAAACTTTCCAAAAAAAAAACAGATAGATTTTAAATTGTTTTTAATTGAACAAGTATAAAAAACAGAAACAAATAGATTTGAGAAAAATATATATATTTTTTTTGAAGATTCCATAAATAATTAAAAAAAAGACTATATGCTTTAACAGAATTAAGAATTTTCTTAATTGTCTTCTTCTGGTGTGCTTGAAGAGGAAGAGGTTTCTTCATTGCTAGTGTTGGTGAGATGATTATTGTTGATAGGAGGAGGGGTGTGATCAACTTTTTTTTTGGTTTCAATTACGATGTGCTTGGTAAGAACATAATCGGAAGGGAATTCATTAATTTGAAATTTATTCCAATCAAATTGTTTTTCTTCGACTAATTTGATCGAGAAATCGGGAGTTAACTTCTCAGAATCTTTGGTGCTCATGTTATTCTTTAAAAACTGGATGATGGATTTGTCATCCTTTCCGAAATCTTGAGAGTACCAGCGAAGGAATCCAGTGAGGGAAACAGTTTTTTTATCAGTATCAATGACCACATTCTTGTCGAGAAAATAGGTGGTACATTCTTGCAAATGGCGGGGAAAATCTTTGACAGAAAAAAGACGGATGGGAGGAGAAAAAGGTTGGAGGAAAGAAGCACAGAAATTGAGGCGGGGATCATGTTCGAGAACGCAGTTGAGACGCTCATCTTTGTTGGAGAACATCTTGGCGGTGGGAAAATCGATGGGAGGAACGGAATTGGCATTTCTCAAAATGAGGTGATGGATCTCATTGAGGGTATAAAATTGGCCATTGATATAGTAAGTGGCAGTTTTCATCATGAAATTGCGCTCTTTGAAATTATTTGGATTATATTCAAGAAGTGCATGCAACAACATCACGTGATATGTATTGAGCCAGAAGACCACCAAGGAATCTTGGGATATATAATCAAAGGTGATCAATTGGTAATCTTTCAAAACAATGCAAAAATCTTTGTATTCTCTCTTGTTGAGAATCTTGGAGGAGATCTCCGAATTGATGAATCCCTCTGAGGATTCGTCGTTGATAAGTGTGAAGATTGATTTCAATGCCTTGCTAGATACATTCACGCAATCCATGAAATCCTCATTATCTTGGCAATGTTCAATATCAGGAGGATTAAGCACATATCTTCCGTCTTTGAGTTGTTGAAAATTTTTTATTTTGCACAAATTCATCTCTGATTTGTCTATCTCGATTCCTTCTTCATTGAGGGGATTAGGGGAAGGATCTTGGCCATCAAAGAATAAATCTATTTGGAAATCTTTGGTGTATGTTTTCTCCTTCTTATCTTTGTTTGGTCCATCTACTTCGTGCTTTTTCAATCTCAAATGAAAATTTCTGATGAATGCCGTGTTGAACCAAAAATGAAAAAATTTATTCTATAAAATAATTATATTGTCAGTTAATTTTATGGTATTATTTTTATATATAAGGTTAGAGGAATGAGATTTACATTATTATTAGTGAAAACCATTTTGATATCACCACATATTGGTATTTTTTCCAGTTTAAATATTGCTCTTTCTTTGACTCCTTCCTCATTTTTTAATATTTTTTTTTTTTTCTTAACGACTTCTACTTCGCCCTTGAATTGGTATATGGTCTTTCTATTGCAATCTAATTTAAACTTGGTAGCTAAAATAGAATTAAATAAAAAAATGAGATGTTTCATAGAATGATATATTTAAAATATAATAAAGAAACTTATGGGATATACCTTTCAAATTTACTCCTTTGGGAAGTGGGGAAATTGAAATTTTTTTGAGGAACATTGTTGGAGCTGGATAATCAAGAACTGGTTTGACCTAAATGGAATCAGAGTAAAGATAAAATTTGTAAAAGTATTGTGAGGAATAATCATATTGTATAATTATAATATTATTTTGTTCGATCAAAAAATATGATTCCAAACCTTTTTTCCAACAGTCTGCCCGAAATAATTTACATATCTAATCTGAGATGGAATGGTGAGCCCTTTTTGATTGAAGGTTCTCATGGCTGCATAAAATTCTTGTGCTTCTTGAGGATGTGTATAAAATTTTATGTATAAAAGATGGCAGATGATCATTGTTCCTGTTCTTCCTTTTCCTGCCTATATAAATTTTTAATTTGAATGAGCATTATTTATAATAGTATAAAAATCAATTTTTGCCTTGCAATGAATTGCTGCAACATTTGTTTTATCTTTGGAAAGAAATTCATACTATGTAGAAAAAATATTTTTTTTTTTTGATATTAATCATCCTGCATTAAAAAACAAAGGAAAATAATTTTTTGTGCATACCACATTTTCGCAAAATTCTTCAATCATTCCAAATGGAGGAGGATTATCTGCCAAATAAAAAAAAATTGAAGATTAATTTATTTTACTCATTTAAAAGTGGAATTAAGATTATAATTTTAATTTACGATCCTCGAATGGGTAACATGCGACCATATCATTAAACTTTGCTGGACTATATTGTCTATCTTTTTCTGAACATCTTTATTTATTTTAGAGAATAAATGTGCCCGAATCTTTATTTAAAATTTAAAAATCTTACAAATTGTAGACCATGTAATGGCCATTGTGTTTTGTTTCCAAAAATCTTGACATTTTTAGTCATTTCATCGTTTTAATTATGATTGATAGGAAAAAAAATACCTTTTAACTTCTTTATATGGATTTCTATAAGCAGATTCTATGCTCTCTGAAGGAAATCCCATTGCTATTAATCTACTTTCTCCTATATCTATATTGATAAAAATATATTTTCAAAAAAAAAAATACTGTTATAAAATTTTAAGTTTTATATTAAACTTACAACTCAAATCCAAGTCAAATCCATCTTCAGTGAATCTTCTTTTTTGTTTGCTGACCAATTTTCTTGCTATTTAAAATATATGAGAGAAATAATGATATATACTCTTTGGAAAATAAAAATTTTCAGTACCTTTGTTCATTTTTTTTATTTTTATATTACTGATTGAAACCTCAACTGAAAAATAAAAAAAATAAAAAAAAATATATTGATTTTTTTTTTAATTTATAAATTATAAAAAATACTTTATTATAATAATTTTATTTTAAAAATAGTACAGTATAGCGATGGATATTTTTGTTGATTCCGGAATCAACAAAATTTGTCACCGCGAGATTAAACTATCCTTTTTTTAAATCCTTTAATCTTTCAAATATTGAAGTTTCAAATATTGATCTCGTAAATTTAAATATAATTCTCCTTTTTTGAAAAAGATAATTTTTATTCACATTTCCTCAATTTGATATTTTTGTAAACTTTTTTTGCTGAATTGATAGAAAGCAAGCAAGAATTCAATTCTGAAAAGATTAAATTTATCTATCCAAATCAAGTTGATTGAATCAAGAATCAGTTTAATTTCTTGGGAAAGTAATAAGAAATTTCATTATTATAATCAAAAAGAAATTAAGAGATACGGAATTGATAATTGCCCGCCCTAGCAATATAACGAACCCATTTAAGGGGGGTATATCTCAATTTATGCTCGACAACACGAAGATACCTAACAACTAAACCAGAAGCACAAGTAGGAACCTCAAAGCTCAAGGAGATAGGAGGGCGGGACCATACCTTTTTTACAGTGGTGGAAATCAAATCAACATGCGCAGTGAAATCGTAGTGTTGATTACCAGGAAACTTTTTGATGAGCCAAACGATAGCATTGAGAGAAGGCTCATACTTTGCCTTTCCCGCCTGTGTTTTGATTTTGGTGAGAGCAGTGTTGGGAGGTGTGGGGATGGTGATTTTTACTATAAGAGAATTTGTTATGTGAAGGAGAATAAAAAAATTAAAAAAAAGGAAATTTGATTCTCTAAAAAGGAAATTTCTTTTTACCATCTGTTCCGGTCAATCTTTGACTGTAGGTAGATTCAATTCTGATCTTATAATCGACTCTGGTGTTACCATATTCATTTACAATGGGAGTGATGTTGAAAGGGAGCTGGAGATTGGCGGTGGTTCTGTAGTTGAGCAATTCAAAGACTCCATCAGGAGGGGTGAATTGGATTTCTCTATTTTTATCGAATTCATTTAATTTTACACAAGGATGGCAAGTGACATCATCTATAGCAATACCTTTCTTGTTGATCTCACGATTCAACCTTTGAATATAATTTAATATAATTAAATTAAAATTTTGTCAAATTATTTCTTACATTTTCTCATCACTTTGAATTTGCAATTTATCATTGAATCCAAAACGACATTCGGGCATACCACTTAAAATACACTTCAACTTGATTTGTCCGCTGACATCTTGGCTCAGAGGTTTTCCCTCCTTGGAGATGAGAGCATTTATATTTTCGATCACATCGATAAAGATTTCATTCTTTTTATAAATGATATTATCTTGTCTATATTTTGATTTACCAGTCAATTCTTTGGTTATTTGTTTGTGCTAAATTTAATATCAACAAAAAATTCATTTTATATCTTTTTTTTGAAAAGTATATGAAGAAAACTTATTATTTACGGCTGTTTCGCTTTTTTCTCCTTGACCTTTGATAAACAATTTCAGAGATTCTGTTTGGGTGATTTGTGGATATCCAAAATCCAACATTTCTGTAATATTTTGATCAAAAAAAATGAGTTTTATTTGTGATATGAAAGAAAGTAAATTAATAATATTTAGGAACATACCATCCAATAATTCATATATAACAGCCGAATTCTTTCTTATTGCTTCTTCTGAAAATTCTCCAAAAAAATCTTGAAAAGTGACCACTATTGAATGCAATAATTCGAATACCACGCTGCAATTTGGATTTCCTTTGGTTGCTGCCATCACATAGAGCTCTCCCACATAGATATGCAAAAATGTTGCGTCTCTTGTCCTGTTGATGGGTGATCTGATGTCCTTGGAAGATATCACACTCAATCTGAAAGTATGTGCACAATCCAAACTTTTTGAAATTTTTCATTCAGAAACTTTTTCAAAATTTTTGAAAATTTAATTACCTAATGTCATCACGAAAGATACGTGAGATTAAACTCTATATATCAAAGAATTTGTTCAGTTTTTTTAACCAATTTTGATTTTCTTTTAATATACCTCTCCTTTATTTGTAAGCAAGAAAAGACCACTAATTTTAAATTAAATATTTGTTGCAAATAAAATATATATTTAATATATTATACCTTATTCCATGCGGCCTATAAGAAAAATTATGTTTAATAAAGCTTAATTTAATTTTATCAAAATTTGAAGTTTACATTTAAATTTTTTTTTTTTATTGCAAAGCCATAAAAAACAGAAATATTTGAGAGATCTTTTATAAAAAATAAAAAGTTGATGGATCATCCTTTGCAAACGCATTTAAATTTTCATATTTCATTAGAAAAAAATCCCATTGAATTTGAAACCAATAATGGGCCCATCTTTTGGGATGAATCAAATCGACAAATTATAAGTATTAATGATAATCAAGAAATTGTCAGAATTAGCTCATCTAAAGACAATGAGAAGCCAATATCAAAATTGTACATTAAAAATTTAAAATATATTTCTTTTTGAAATTTATTCACATATTTTTTTTGTTGAAATAAAGATTAAACTTACAACCACACAAAAATAAGAAAGCAATGGATGCAAAATTTTCAACAGATCAAAATTTTATATCAATTCAAAGATCTAATTTGGAAATTGTAAAAGATATTTAGAAACATCTAATCATGATAGAATATATTATATCTATCATTTTGAAGTATGAATGATGTTATTAATTTTTTTTTTTTTCATTCAGGAATTGACTCAAATAATAGAAGCAAAAACATTTATGATGGCATGCAAGAAATCATCAGATAATAGAATATTAGGATTTTTTTGGACATATGCCAATAATTTATTGATAGTTACTAGTCAATCAATAGAAATATATCAAATCGTATCCAAACAAATCAAAAAGATAAATATATTCAATGTAAGTGTCAAATGGTTCATCTATAATCCCCGCAACAGAATTCTTGTGACCGCATCGGGCAAACAAGAAAATCAATTGCAGGCATATTGTTTTAAGCAAGATGATGTATTTAAACTTCCTAAACTGGATATCCCCTTAAAGAGGGAAATCTTAAGTCAAAAACATATTTATGTCAATCAAATGTAACAACATTTCAAATATTCATTAAAATAATTTGATTTATATTTATAAAATGAAAAAGAAATAGAAACAGATAATTCAAATATATTTTAATATATTAAAATTCATATAATGATTATAATGTAACTTTTTATTTAACGTATAAAAAACAACAAACAAATTATTCAATTTGTTTGTTGTGAAAAGCGATTTCAAAAAAAAATCATTAAATTTGTTTTAATTCTTTTTATATTTTCTTATTAGATACAATTTGGTATATTACTTTCACGTGGATTTGAAAAGTAAAATGATTGTTTTGTACAAACTTTCCAAAGACTCTGTAGAGAACATGGGCACCCTTGACATCGCCACCGACGACCCCGTATCTCTCAGCTTCGTGGATAGCATCATCGTTGTTCATAATTTGACCTCCAAAATTTCTTTGTTGTTTGATTTGAATGACATTCAAATTCCTCTCAATAACAAAAAAAAGAATGTCTTTTATCCTCTCTGTGGTAATCTAAATTTTATTTATAATTATTTTTTTTGATTATATTTTTTTTTCAATTTTACTTTTTTATTCAACTAAAACATTTTACTTTGATTTTCAGAAACTTTGATTTCCATTTTGATTTTATTTTTCAATTATTTTTATTCTTCAATTATTTTTTTTTAATTTTCTTGAAAATTATTTGAAAGGTGGTTTGCAAATAGCTCCTTTCATTTATGAAAGAGAAGGAAAAACTCAGATAGTGGAAACTTATCGTAATTCATGGGAGTTTCTCTCTCCCTACTTCATCATTGACAGAGATACTGGGTTTTTGTGGAAAATAAGGCTTAATCTCAAAGAAATTTCCCTTGCTTTCAGTTATGATCACATCAGGTTTAATTTTTCATTTTTTTACATTATTTTAATTTTTTACAGTATTTTTTTTTATTTTTTGTTTATTTATCTTTTTTTTTTCATCATTTTTATTTTCTTATTTTTTTTTTCTGATTTATTATATCAATCCTTATTTCAAATAATTTATTTTTTAGACTGGTCCAATTTTTGTTGAGGAGGGCGAAGAGCAAGCAGCTTTTGCTCGACAGCTTGAAGACAATCATCGAGAACCGCTCTTCTTTGAGCGTTTTGTCCAAAATCTTCGACATTTTTGCTGATATTTTAATGAAAGACGCAGTAGAGTAATGAAAAAAAATATTTTATTTAAATATTTTTATTTCCATTTTTTATTTTTATTTTTTATTTTATAAATCTCTTTTTTTTGATTTTTTGATTTTTTTTTATTTTTTTATTTTTGATTTTTTGATTTTTTTTTATTTTTTTATTTTTCATTAATTTCATTTTAAATTTTTATTTTTAAATAGGAGAGATGATTTTCTTCCAAACTCCCAACCACAAAACTCTTCTCCTCAATCCAACAGAAACATTAGTTTCAACGAGGTTGTCTTGGACTCCAATGAAGGGAGAAGAACCAAAAAGTAAAAGAACGATAATAATTTTTCTATATTTATTTATAAATATTTTTAATAATTAAATATTTTTAATAATTAAATATTTTTCATTTTTAAAGTGGGTTGATGATTATTCAACAAATTGACATGTACAATCACGTATTTTCTCTTATCGAAGAACAAGTAAATATTTTTTATTTAAGAGTGAAAATCTTAAGTTTTATTTCATTATATTTAAGCAATTGAATCAAAAATATTTCGTGTCAGTTTTGACAGAGTATATCAGAAGTTTAAGTTTCAAGCAAATAGAGGTGCAACATTTTATTTATGGCTTGGTCATTTCCCTTTTGGTGAAGAACAAGAGATTCTACCAACTCCATCAGTTTTTGCAATATCACGTCGTTAGTGATTCTGGTATAAAACCAAAAAAAAATTTTTTTTTTTGAGCATTATTGAACTCTTAAAATAAACTGTTCGTTTTATTTTTTTTCATTTAAAAAAATTTTTTTTTTTATATTAATTTTAATTGAATTTTTTTTAAAAAAGAACCAATCGCTTGCCAACTTCTTTCCATCTCTAAAGAACATCCTCCAACCGGACAACTCGCCCTTGACATGTTCAAAAGGCTCACCACAAGCGAGTACATCGTAGACACACTTTTGGGTCAGCTTAACGTTCTCTCTGCGCTAAGGTACGTTCGTCTCATGCAGATCAAGGTTGATCCTAATAGATTCATGGAGGTTGCCTTACAAAGCAAAGATGAAATGCTCTTTTTCACTGTCTTCAAGTTTTTTGAGGTCAGCATTGACAAACGCAAAGTCCTCATTGATTCCAAGTATATCGACATTTTCAAGGAGAAATCCATCAATCAGAAATGACCCCCTTTTTTTTTTTCTTCTTTTATAAAAAAAATTTGAAGGAAATCTTGTTTTTCTGATATAATAATTATAAAATAAATATTATTAAATATTATTATTTTAATTTTTATTGTTTTATTTCATTGAAATTTTGATCATGAGAAGTTGTTTTGGATTCTATTTTGATTTGACAATTATTCATTATTAAAAAAAAAAAAAATAGAAAATGTTGTTAATTAGGACCATTTTTTTGTTCTTATTTATCCTTTGTTTCTCTCATTTTATCAGAAATGAAGATACTCAATTGACAATCAAACAGAAACTTGATTTTCTCATCGATGGTCATTTGTTGATCAATTCTTTTCTTGATGAACTAGAAGTGAAGGAATTATCAGATGTGTTGGATCTTAATTATCATTCGCATCTCCAAAAATTATTAAAGAGAAATTCAAAGGGTAAATATTTTTACAATCCTGCAAAGAATATCAAGCATATATAATCTTATATCATCTTATATTCAAAGATCTTTGAATAACTATTAGTGGATGTCTTATTAAATTTATTAATAAAGAATGTGAGAAATACATTAAAAAGAAAGAAAGTGAATTAAACGATAAAGAGATCAAAGAGATTTTGAAAAAATGCTCAAATGAAAGCAATATCAATTTGGATGGTTCTTCAAGAATATGGGTAAATTATGAAAATGGAAAAATAGAAAAGCCAATCTTTGAAGAGAAATTGATCAAAAAATTTGCTTCATTGGCTGCAGATTTGTTGAATTTGAACACAGGAATACGCATCTACAAACAGATCATCGAAATTGAGGAGACAGAAGAATATGCCTTTCTCAACAAGCCACATCCCTTTAAATCCAAATTGATGTTATCACCATTTGATACCAATTATTTTCTCACCATCTTTTGTCCAATCAACAGGTAATCATTCTCAAAAAAAAAAAACCTTATCAAAAAAAATATTTACACAAAAGGGGTCTTGATCTTAACGATTCTGTGCCACTGTATCTTAACCAGACACATTCAAATGTCAACGCATACCACAGAAAAAAGAGCATAGAAATAAACGATCCCTTCAACTATAAATACAATTTGGGTGATTGCTCTGTCTCACACGGCTTTCTTTTTCAAAGTAACTCTTACAACTTGGGTACACAAACTAGATTTGGTCTTTCTTTGTCTTTGTTTGACAGGGATGCTTCCATTTCTATGTGGGAGTTTTGGCGCCCCCACTTGTTTTGCAAGGAATGGCTCAAAAGAGCTTACTCTCAGAAAGAAATTTTGAATGAACATGAAAAGCGTTTGCCAACTGTTCTTAACTTGGACAAGAAAAATGAAGACAAAAAAGAAAACTCAATCACAGAAGCAGACAATGAAGACATTGAATCATTTATGAGAGATTTTCTTGATTAATTTAGTTTATATTTTTATTGTTCATAAAAAATTTGAAAATAAATTTTTGTTTATTTCAAAAAAAATCAATTTATAAATTAGCAAATTTGAATCCGTTCTCGGAGAGAGCTTGTCTGAAACAGTTCAACAACAACTCTACGTTTTCCTTGGTAGAGTTTGAACCCATCAAACCGACTCTCCAAACCTTACCAGCAAGGGAACCGAGACCATTTCCAATTTCGATGTCGTATTTGTTGAGGAAGTAGTTAGTGATAGCCTTTCCGTCAACTCCTTCTGGGATTTTGATAGTGCTCAAAGTTGGTAAACGGTTTTCTCTCTTAACGTGGAGTTGGAGGCCTAAAAAAGTATTTAAAAAAAAGAATTTAAAATGTTTAAAGAATAAATAAATTAATTACCCATTTTCTCTAGACCTGCCCAAAAGAGTTCAGCGTTTTCTCTGTGACGTTCCCAGGATTTATCAAGACCTTCTTCAGAGACGATCAACAAAGATTCTCTGAGACCTAAACATAAAAAGATAATTAAAAAAAAAAAATAATTAAGAAAATAAGAACCCAAGTTGAGAGAGACAGGAGCAGTGTGGTGATAAGATCTTTGAACATCTTGATTCCAGTAGTTAGCAATCAAGGAGACATCGAAGTACCAGCAGTCGACAGGAGTCTTTCTGTTGACAACCTTTTTGAGAGCGTTTTCATTGAAAGAAATTGGAGAAACTAAAGAAAAATCAAAATATGTTTAATTATGAAATGAAACAAATAAATTTTCTAAAGTTTACCTCCAGGAGAGCAGTTGAGGCATTTTTGAGAACCAGAGTAGATAGCATCAATACCCCACTTATCCATGTAAAGAGGAACTCCTCCCAAACTTGTGACTGCATCTACAGTGAACAAAACATCGTGTTGGTGGCAGAAATCTCCAATACCTTCCAACTAAAGATTGAAAAAAAAGATTAAAAAAAAGAATTTTTAAAAATAAAAAAATTAATAAAAAAATTTCTTTTTACGTTTTGGAGAGCTCCAGTAGAGGTTTCTGCGTGGACAATAAAGAAAATTTTAGGTTTGAACTTGAGGATAGCTTCTTTGATCTCTTGCAATTCGAAGACTTCTCCCCATGGCTTCTCGATCTTGTGGACGACTCCTTGATGTCTTCTTGCCTGTGTGGAAGAAAAAAAGATGAGATTTGCGAAAAGATAAGAAAATCCGCCGAAAAATATATAATCAAAGAGGAAAAGTATTCGGCGAAAATATTTGATTAATAGGTTTATAAGATGGTAATCAAAAGTGAATCATTAATTTTTTACCATCTCTGCTAATCTCCCTCCAAAATATCCATTCACTGCAACCAATACTACATCTTGTGGTTCAACCAAGCAACTCATCAAAGCTATGTTCATTTTAGATATTAAAAAAATTTATTTATGGGTTAAAAAGCCATTATTATGCTTGTAATTTTTTGAAGAATATAAATTTTTTTTTTTTACTTTCCATCGCTCCAGATCCAGTTGCTGAACATGGCAAAGTCAATTTATTTTTAGTTTGGAAGAGATATCTCAACAAAGATTGAGTCTCATTCATCACATCCAAGAATTTAGGATCCAAATGCCCAATGATTGGACTTCCCATTGAATCCAAAATTCTTTTTGGAACTGTTGAAGGACCTGGTCTATTTTTAGTGATAAAAAAAAATATTAATTATTTTTGATCAGATGAACAAAATTTTATATTTTAATTATTACCCAAACAACAATCTTTTAGGGAGAACTAAATCACTCTTTTGGATTCTGAAAGTATTGTCCATGAATAAATTTATATTCTTACTTTTTTTTATATTTAATATAATTATTTGGAGCTGAAAATCAAATATTAAGGTGATCTTCATTGGATACATCTAGTTGGAGGAAAAATTTATATTGTATCAGCAATTTTATATATTTTCAAAATATTTTAAATTGATTTGATCCTGAGTTTATTAAGATCTCAACTCAGCTTATATAAAAAGGAAATTAAGAAGCTCATATTTCAACAAAAATTCTGAATATATTAAAAAAAATTAGATTGTTAATTGAAGAATGGTAAAGAAAAAAATGAAACTGTTCCATTATATTCATCACATATCATTTATATAGGCTCGTAATGAAGAAAAATCTCAATCAATGTTGAATAGATACATGAAGAGGAAGAGAGAATCAATATTTGGTGTCCAACAAAAAGCTAGATTCGCATCTGAATGTAAATCAATAGGTGAATGTGAAAAAATGAGAAAAGAATTTTTGAAGGAGATTGGAAAATTGGTACAAGATATTCAAAATGGTAATAATAAATATGGATAACTCAATATGGATAAAAGAGGATTTATTTATATATAATTTGGAAAAGAAAAATTGTTAATTAATTTTCCTTTTGATATTCAAATCTCTTTATTTAATCATTAAATAAACATTCAAGATTCAAATCTCGTTAAATTATTAAATAAAAAAAGAATCAATATAAAATCCTCTTCAATCATCTCATCAAATTTCTTCTTTTTTTTTTCGAACAGAACATCTTGGGGAACACAGACTAAGAGATCTAAACGATCTCATCAACAAAAAAATGAAGTCAAAAAGAGCTTGGGAACATCGAATAATAGAACTAGGTGGCCCGAACTACTTGGTTTATTTTTTTTTTTAGAACAAAATTGTTTAAGAATTTATTTTTTATATTTTTTTAATAAATCATTCTTGAATTTAATTTTTTTTTCCCAAAAGAGTATCACCGATTTCACAGATGGGGCAATCGTCAATGGCAGCAGCACCTACCGCTACTTTGGTGCAGCGAAAAAACTTCCAGGAGTGAAGGAGTTGTTTGAGACTCACACACCTTCCACCTCGCTCAAAACTCGTACTGAAATATACAAGGGCATTAATTCTGATTACTATGGTTTTAAGGACGATGAGGATGGAGTATTGTTGAAATTAGAAGTTGAACAAGAAAAGGTTCAGAAATTTCAAATATTTTCAAAAAATTATTACAATTTTTTAACTCATTTTTTCTTCAATACAAGATTTTGCAAAAATCATGTTTGGAAGATTACGAAAGCAGAATGAAAAAAAGAAAAGAAACTCAAAGCGGAGAAGAAGAGGAAGATATTGTCGAAGAAGAAAACGAGAAAGAAGTTTTCCTTTCTCACGTGTGGATCCCCACCAAACAAGAAATCGAGAACATCATCATCCGTAAAAGAAAACAGGAGTTGTTGGGTATTTATGCTACCGAAAGCTTTCAAAAGGAGATGAAGAAGGGAGAAACAAATGTCAAAAATGTTCTAGGAATTGATAAAAATTAAAAAAATTATCTAAGTGTTAAAATTTTTTAATGTTTTTGAAAAAAATAAAAAAAAACTTTAAAAAAAAAAGGATTTTGTAAAAAATTTTTTAATAAATATTTTTTTTTTTTTCCTAAAAGTAAATTACAATTTGTTATAAATAAAAAAAATATTTTTTTTTTTTTTGTGTGTAAATTACTAACAAACAATCAATAGAAAAGAATGCTAGAAAACTGATAAATAGAAGAAAATACAGTGGTTTTGAGGTGGTAAGAATCAGGAGCGAACAAAAAAGAGAAAAGACTAGAAAATGAGATCAACTTGTAAGGATAAAACAAAGAAAAAAAAAACTGAAAAACAAGTTTAGAAAGATAAGAAGAAGTTAAAATTATGAAGCTCAATGGATAAGAATTTAAAATTACAGTGAGAGCCACAAAATTGGCAGTGAATCGCAAAAAATTCAAAAAAAGATTAAATTCGATGATGTTATATCTCCAAACCATAGTTAGAAGGAGAAGAAGCTTGGGAATGAGCGATATAATCGACCCCATAACAATTTTTTTTGATCTAGAGAGAAAAGATTAGTATGATAAATAAAATAAAATAAAAACGTAAAAAATTGATAAACATTATTCTAAATTACACAAAAAAAAAATTAGTTTACACTTTAAGACCCGAATAATGGGAAATTAGCAATGGAGGTGTGACGTAAAAGACAAACTCTATGATAGACATGAAGGTCATTACAAAAAGCTCCGCGAAGTCCAGTTCGGCGCTGATTAATTTATTTTCGAGGGTGTTTTTATATACACATTTCATAAACACTTCTGATAATATGAAGAAGCAAAAAACTTTTATCAAAGCTATCTGAAATGAAATTAAAATTATTAAATTAAACTGAAAATATGTTGAATGATTTATTTGATATGTTCTGAAATTAGATTGAAATTTTTTAAAAAGAAAGCGAATTTATCATTATTTTGGAAAAAATATTCTTACAGGAATGGTTATAAAAGGCAATAATTTTGAATATGAGCGATTGTATAATAGATGGCGAAATATGGCAGGTTTCAGCAACAATAAATCGACAAATATCAGTGTATATTCGTATTCTATGTATTTATCTGCAAATTTCTTACAATGATCCTAAATTTTAAGTGAATAGAATTAATAAAGGCCAAATAATTTCATAATATGATCATAAGTTCATTGGAATTCGAAGCAAAATATATTAGATCAATTATTTTATATTAAAGTTAATTATGTTTTCAAACAATTGTAATTTGTGGGTTTTCAAATTACACATTTCGTCATTTGTATTGATTCATTTCCACTTTTATATTTTTTGTGATAGTAAACTGCATCTACACTTGATCCACATTCTACACACTGCATTTTTTTTTTTGGAATTTTGTGAGTATTTTTTTTATTTTTGAAAGGATTATGTTAACAGGCAAATTATTTTATTTTTTTTGAAAGAAGTTTTTATTTTTATAAACTAGTGTTACCTTCATAGTTACGATATCTAATTGCAAATTGATGTTATAGCACACTTGAAAAAAAAAACCTGATCTAAAAAAATGAGGATGATATATGTCAAGTTGATAGCAATTTTTTTAATATTGATTTTATAATTATTATAAATTAAAAATAAATCAAGAAAAATAAGAAAACAAATAAAATGAAATCCAGAATCTAATTTTACTTTCTAATTAATCAAATATTTCAGTTTAAAGCAAAAGAATTAGAATTGTTGCTTCTTTTCTTTTATTTTTTTCCTTCAAATTTAATTCTCCTTTCTCAAATAAAAAGAAAGCAGTTTTTACAAAAAACTCACTTTGAACAATTTTTATTTGAATAAGAAATAGGAGTTAACATTTTCATTAACTTAAATAAACTTATAAATTTCAATCAAGAAAAAACAAATTTTCGCTGATCAAAATAAAATTTCTGATTTTGAGGATTATCAAATGAGTTTTGAAGGTACATTTAGGATATGAAAAGTTCAAATTCTATTCGGGATTGAAATATTGATAATTGTTGGCATTTCAATAATTAAGCAATTTTTTTTCTTATTATTTTGTTTTGCCAATTCTTTTAAGAACTTTTATGTGATGTGAATTTTCAATTCAAATAACTTCATTCACGAAATAATAAAAAAAAAATTTGATTGAGATAAAATGAGTAGCAAAAAAGATCTCAACAAGAAAAATAGATCCAAAACGAATCTTCCAAATTATCAAACCACACTCACAATAAAGAGTAATGCTCTTTATAAAACCCATCTTTGTGTATTTAATTTTATTTTTACTTTTCATTTAAAACAGTATTGGAAGCAAAGGGTTTACCTCCTGCTGATTTGAATGGTCTATCCGATCCTTTCTGTTATATATATTACAATGAAGGAAATAAAAGGGTGACACCTGTAATAAAAAAATCATTGAATCCTGTTTGGCCATCTGGGAATAAATTTACTTTGTAAATCTTCAAATATAAAAATATTTTTTTTCTAAAATAATCCTTTTTATTGATTGACAAACTCAAAAATATCTTCTATCAAATCCGAATATAATTAAATATATATTTTTGAATATACCTCATTCTTATGGTAATGAATATAGAAGAATTATGGGGATATGAAGAAACTGAATTGTTTTTATTCTTAATTATAATTTCAATATCCTTTAATTATCATTTATAAAATGCATATTGAAATTTTTTTATGAGAATTCAATCTCCATATAATTGGATCAATATCTTAATTTAAGATACTATGAGATTCAAATCATTATTTGTATTAGTTGGTAAATCCTATCATCGATCATTTTTACAAGCAAATTTGTATATTTGGAAAAAAGATCAATAATTTATTGAGTATAATAGTAAATATAGGATATCAAATATTAATAAATCAAGTGAATAAGAATAATAGAAAGATTTATATAATATTTTTTTTTTTTCATTCATAAATTTACAGCCAAACATTTTTTTTTTTCAAATGAAAAAAAAATAGTGGAGTTGAAGACACAAAAATGGATATGATACACATAATAGTATGGGACAAAGACCCAATAGGAAAAGACTTTCTGGGGCAATGCTACATACCTGCAAGCGTGTGTACGTCGCATCCCGACACCAAAGTAGATCTTTGGGTCAAGCTTTGCGATCAAAAAGTCAAAAAGAAAAAAGACAGGGACAACAAAGACGAGGAAATCAACAGGGGTGAATTGAGGGTCATGTTGTGCTATAATGTTTCAAAAGTAAATTTTTTTTTATTTTTTTATCATTTCTTTCCTTTTTTTTAAACTTAAACATTTCTTCCTTCTTCAATTCATTTATTTGTTTATATATTTTGGGATTTTTTTTTTTTTTTTTGTTGACATCTAAATATTTTGGAATTGGATTCCCAAAAAAAATTTTTTTTTTTTTTTATTTTTATATTTTTAAAATTTTCAATTTTTAATTTTTTATGTTTTATTTTCTTTTTCTTTTTGTTTTAATTCAACTTATTCAATCATCTCCAAAGATTTTCAAGCAAAACAGCACAAAGACGAAACTCCCCAACGAAAACATCGCCTTCCTCAAACAAAGCGCAGCAGTGGTGTTCAAAGAGAACGCGATGGCCAACTATGACAACAAGAGGTTCGACATCCCTTCTTCCGAAATCAAAATCACCAAGTCTTTGGCGGAGGGCACCAACGCTATGGTTTACTTTGGAAAATACAGAGGTCAGGACGTCGCTATTAAGGAATTGAAGCAAGCTGTTGACCCTGTGCAGATGAAGGACTTTCAAACAGAGTTCAATCTTTTGTGGTATGCTCCTCTCATTTTTTTCATTTTTATTTTTATTTTTATTTCTGTTTTGTTATTTTATTTTTCTATTAAAGTATTTTTTAAATTTTTTTTTTGTTATTTTAATTTCTTCTTTGCTTATTTTTAATTTCTTTTTTTTTTTCATTTTGTTTCTTATTTATTATTTATTTTTAATTAAATTTTTTATTTTATTTTTTTGTTTCTTTTTCATATTTTATATTTGTATTTTATATTTTTTATTATTTGTTCCTTTTATTATTATTATTTTTATTTTTTTTGATTTTTTATGTTTATTTCAATCTTTTTATTTTTTATTGTTAATAATTTGTAATTTTTTTGAATTTATTTTTTTTTTATTGTTTTATTTATTTTTTATAATTCAAAATTTTTTTTTTTTTGGAAAAAATAGTGAGTTGAAATCACCACACATAGTGTTATTCTACGGGGCGTCGATTACAGAAGACTACAAAATAAGAATGGTGTTCCAATTTTGTCCTAACGGCTCCCTTTACGACGCCATCAACAATAATTCCTTCAAACTTTCTTGGAGCAAGTTTTTCCGCGCCTCCATCCAAATCGCTGAGGCTGCTAATTTTTTGCACAGCTGGACTCCTCAAGTAATTTTATTAATTTTTTATTTTATTTTTTATATTTTTATTTTTATTTTTTATTCATTTCATTATTGTTATTTTGTTTATTTTCATTTTTACTTTTTTGATATTTTAATTTTTAAATTTATTAATTTTTTTATTCGACAGATTTTGCATCGTGATATAAAATCATTGAATTTTTTGGTGGATGAGTATTGGAACTGTAAAATTGCAGATTTGGGGCTCAGCAGAAAGAACGAGGACAACGCAGAGACTTTGAAAAAGATGAGAGGTACTTACCAATACACTCCCCCTGAGAGTTACAACAAAGAACAACCATATATCGCCAAAAGTGACATTTATTCTTTGGCCATTGGTAAAAAAATATTTTTTTTTTATCATTAAATTTTTCTTTTTAATTTTCATTTTAAATTTTTTTGATTTTTTTTTTTTTTTTTTCATTTTTTGTTTTGAAAAAAAAAAAAGTTTTCTGGGAACTTGTTCAAAAATGCTGCACAGGTGTTTACATGGCACCCTTCAAGGAATACGGTCTCTCCTATGGCTTTCAGATCCTTATTAAGGTGGCCAAAGAAGCGCTCCGCCCCACGGTCCATCCTAACTGCCCCGAAGTCATTTCAGATTTGATCAAGAAGAGTTGGTCCACTGATCCAAAGTTGCGTCCTACTGCCAAAGAGATCATCTTGAAATTTGAAGAGATCCATAAGACTTACCGCGAGGACAAAAAGAAATGGGATGAAGTTTGTGCTTGTAAGAATCCTCTTGTTGATAATAGGGAGGAGGTTCATGAAACTACTCACACCAACAATGAGGAACAGAACTGAGATAAAAACAAAATTTCAATACAAATCGCGTTTTTGGATATTATATAAATTTATTTTGATTTTTTTTTTGATTTTATAAAAAAGAAAGTCTGTTTGATATTAATAAAATTTAATTCATATATTATTTGTTTATCAGTTTGATTTTGACTATATCTGGCTGAATTTGTTTTCTTCGACAAGCCAAGGATGAGCAAACTCTTCATAATGGGCAAGGTCAGAAAGAAAGCAATCTTTTCCATATGAACAAACAGTTTTAGTGGAAGTAATGGCAAGAGGATAACCATTTTTGGTTTCAGTGTTAGGCAGAGTTTTTTTGGGAGATTTATTAAATAAAAAATCTTTTATAAAAATGGGTGTTTTTGTTGGAATTTTCTTTATGGGCGTTTTTTTTGTTGGAATTTTCTTGGGTTCTGTTCTATCATAAAAACAAAGGTGTTTGACAACATTAAACACAATCCCCTTTACAAAATAAGAGCAATATTTGTGTTGAGATTGATTTCTAAACTTGGAGATGAGAAACAAGGTTATGATTCTATTGGTAAGTTTAATTGAAGCGTTCCAGAATCTGTGATACTCTTTTTTCCACTGGACATTTCCCACTTTAACGATTTTATTGAGTTCCATTTTGTATCTTTATTAAAAAAGATTAAAAATTCATAAAAATTATTTATTTGTTTTTAGAAATATTTTTAATAATTTACTTGTGCGCAGTGTTTATTAGACCAGATGCAATGTAGTAATCATATATTTGCAAGTAAAAATAAAAATAAGTTTCTGAAGAAGAGTTGTTAACTTTCTTTCCATAACCCAACAGTTCTTTTTGTGAGAATTTCAAATACCTAAGTATGGCATCTACATTACCTAACAGAGCAGCTTTGTGGTAATAGTCAATTGCTAAATTATTTAGATATGTATGAAATGAAACAAATATTGAAAAAAAGATGATAATTATGTGAATAAATTTGAATAAAAGTGTTGAAATTAATAAAAAGAAAAAAAAATGAATGATCATTCAAACTAATTTCTCATGTTTTGAATCAAAAAAAAAGAAAGCAAAAAAAAAAAAAAATCCTTCAAAAAATGCATGAATTTTTATCTAAACTACATTGATCAAAGAGATTCAAGTGAATAATTTTTACATGATTGATTATTATCGATCATTTTTACGTAATAATATTTGAAAATTCGTTCTCAAAATTGAAAATACTTTTTTGGTGGTTGAAAAATATTTTTTTGGTATTATTTTTTTTTTTTTATTTCAAAAAATTAACATTTTTATTAAAAAAAAAAAAAGAAAAAGAAAATACCCTGATCCTTGTCTCTGGTATCATAATACAGTGCCATCTTGTAAACACCCAAACTACAATCCTTCTCCGAAGAAAACTTGAAGTAGCGATGAGCATTCTCAGTGCTATGAAGAACACCGCTACCAATTTCATACAAGCTGCCCAGTTTGAACATGGCGTATCCATTACCCAAGTTGGAAGCGATCTCGTATAGTTTGGCGGCAGTCTTTTTGTCTTGATTTTTCACCCCGTAATTGTTTGAGTAGCAGATCCCCATCATCATTAGACAATATCCTATTTCCATCACTTTTTCTTCTTTAGTCTTCTTCTTGTCTTTAATTTTTTTTAAATTAAATTTCTTTTTGGTTCATATGCAAATTTTTTTAATGTCAATGTAAAGTAAAACATATTTAGAATTTTTGATTCTTATTTTAATGAATTTTTAAAACAATTATATTTGTTAATTTAAAGTATATTTGACGATAATTTGGTTAAAATGAAAAATTTTCTTGATGATTAATTTCATATAGGATCTCTTAGATTAAATTTAATAAGAGTATCATTCTTTATTTACCACTTGTGATGTTATTATTGTTGCATTCCAAATTTTTCAATCTATCTTGTTCTTTATATTTATCATGATTAATCCTTTCTCTCTTATTCATAATGCTCAATTGAATGATGAACAACATATTGGTGTTAAAATTGGGATCATTATCGTTGCTGAAATTCTCCTTGTAATATTCTTCTAACAATGACTTGTTGAGATCGTAATAATCGCATAAAAAGGGGAAGCAATCTTTGCTGTACAACTTTAATTCTTGAATTGCTCTCACCAAAAGACTATCATTATTCTTCAGACATAATTTTTTGGCTTGGAGTTTATCAGCCCTGATTCCTATCCCATCGAAGTAGCCATAGATCTTTTCTATCAAATAACTATCCTCTTCAGCTCTCTTCTGGATGATCTGAGGATAGTTATCAGGAAGTATTATCTCCCTCTTTTTTCCCTCTTGTGTATTATCAACCAAATCAATATAATCTCTCTTTCTTTTTTTCTCTTGCATTTTTATTTAGTTCTTCTAAACATTAACCACAAGATAGTGATCGATTTTTTAAGGAGACAATAATATTTAGAAACAAGAAGCTTCTTCACATTCAATTAAACAAAATTATCATGATCCAATTATGGATCCAATTAAATTTATAAAATTAATGATCAGTCTCAAAAAAGAATTCCAAACTAGATAATTGCATAGAAATGCCTCAAAATCAGTTCGATAGAACAAAGATTTTGCAAAATATTGTTTAATATTCAAAAGATAAATTAGATATCTTCAATCAATGCCTTTTTTAATACAGGGGTAAGGATAGAAGAGAAGATAGTGTCAGGACAATTGATCTGGCAAACAGCCTCACCAGAGTTAGGATCCAAAGTAACAGAAACCATGACAGGCTTCTCACCAACCAAAGTGGTACCAAAAAAGGTCAAAAGATTTTCTTCAGTGACCAAAGAGTTGATGTTGACAAACTTTAAGACTCGTTCTTTTAAGTCAGGGAGCCTTTCGGTAGAAGTGGAAAACTTAAAAACAGTTTGGTTCATGCCACCATATGTTTTTTGGAGTTCCCTGAACACTTCAGGGTTGCATAGAGAGCCGACAACGAGTTCTCCGATGGGGGGCGGGATTTGGACGGAGTAGAGGCCGGATTGAGTGACGATTTTGAATTTGGCAGGAGTGGTCCAATCTTTATAAGTAACATTGATGATAACTTGAACAATAGAACTATTCAAAAGAAAAGGATTAAATTCAAAAAAATCTAAAAAAAACTTTTTATTTACCCTGAAGAAAGTTCATCTATTTTGTTGAAAGAAGTAACTTCAGGACCATCTTGGGGATTCATAGAAATGCTTTGAACAGGCTTGGAGTCTTGATTTTCGATGGTGAGTTGGACGACATTGGAGTTGCGTCCTTGGATGCTTTGCCTTCTCAGAAAAATGGATGATAAAGCAAAGCTACCAGTGACTGTGCTGCTCAAAAGTTGGATATTTTCTGAACTGTTAAAAGGGTTATTGTAAATCGCTGTAAAACGAGTGGGAATAACTAAAGAAAAAAATTTAAAAAAAAAATAAGGTTTAATAATTAAATTCAAATATTAAAATTAGAGTTAGATTACCTGAGCTATTACTATTTACGGAAGGTCCAGAGAGCAAGTTGTTGAGACTAGGGGATGGTTGAACAGTATCCCAATTAAGGAGAGATGGTGTATTGTTCTTTGGAACAGAAGGAGAACTCTCTATAAAATTAAAAAAACAAATAAAACAGTTGAGAAATAAAAAAAAAAAAAAGAAAAAAAATATATTACGATTGGTGTTATTATTTCCGTTGTTGCTTCCCCAAGCGTTGCTGAACAAAGATTCGAAGCTAGATTTACCTTGAGAAGTCTTTTTTTGGTGTTGAACGATTGGTTCTTCCTCCTCTTCTTCTTCCTCCTCTCCTTCGTCATCTTCCCCTTCTTCTCCCTCCTCATCCTCATCTTCTCCTTCTTCCTCTTCTTCAGTACTCCATCCATCATCCCTCATTTTTTTGACAAAGTTCTGAGAATCTAAAAAAATTAATTATTTAAAAGAAGAAAAAAAAAAATCTCTTCAAACTTACAGTTCGAACTTGAAATACTAGTAGATGTGAAAGTACTTGGTGTAAAATCTCCTTGTTCACGAAGTTTCTTTGCACTTTCATCCAAATTGACTGGGTGATCAGGGAGAGCGATGTAATTATCCGCTGTTTTGCACAACAAATGAGAGAGAGAACCAAGAACAAATCTTTCTCTGAGGCGTGAAGGGTTTTCAATTGAAGGGGTTGGTTTGGTTGTCAAAACCAATCTTTGAGAGTGGGAAGATAATTTACTGAAATTTCCCCCAACCTAATTTTTAATGTTAGTACAATTAAATCTTTAAAAAGACAAAGAATAACTTACATTGAATAAAACTTTGTTCAAAATTCTAGCACGGTCTCTGATATCATAAGATTTGTCATATTTGGCAAGAGTCAGGATGTGTTTGAAAAAATCTTTTGTTTGTTCTGGGTTGGTGTGTAAGAGCTTTGCTCCCAAGTTCAAAACTTGCAACTTAACTGAGTCGGATTCTTCAATAAAGGACTTTGTGAGCGATCTACAAAACAGTGAGAATGTTCGTTTTTAAAAGAAACAAATAAATTCAAAAAAAAAAAAACCTTAAAATATCAGGAGCAAATTCAGGAACAACTTGATTGTATTCACCAATTACCCAAATTATACTTTCCCTAGCTTTAGGAACAGTGGTTTTTTCAAGGAGTCTTGCCAACTTTGCGACACTAGATTTGTACTGGTTAGGAGAGAGTTGAAGAATTTTTTTGATAGCAACGACACTCTCTGCTACAACGATTTCAGAAGTGTGCAACATCAACCCGGTGAGCCCATGCATGACAGTATCAGTGACAGTAGGAATAAGACAAGCACAGCGACCAATAGCTTGGATGACATTGGAAACAAATTTTTTGTCTTCAAATTTGATATATGTGTTGAATTCTCTCAATATTTTTGAAATGTTGGTCTCGTTGGCAAGATAGGTGAGAATCTCCAACTTGAGGGAGCTGATGAAGATTGGATCTGTTGATCTTACGAAGAATTCAGAGATATATGGCAAAAACATTTCTGGTCTTTTGGAAGCCATGGAAGTGATGTTGGTGAGTACGATATATTGGATCTCTCTGTGATTTCTCAAAATACGTATAATTGCTTTTCCACATTTCTGTGCTTCCATAGCTGGTGCCAAATAATAAAAACAACTAACAACAACCATCACAACCTAATTTAAATTTATAATTTTATCATAAACGTAAATATTGAACAAAAAAAAAAAATTTTCTTACCGCATTGTTGCTGCTTTGCAATAATGGAGAGATAGAATTTATTAGCATTCTGTGATCTGCATCCAAATCTTCAATATTATCTATTTCATCAAACGAACGATTATCCTCAGATTCGTCATCAGATCCATCCTCCCAAAATCCTCCTTTCTTTTTTGGATCTTTTTCTTTTTATATAATATATATAAATTTTAATATTTTTGATATTGAAAAAGTAAAAGAAAATTTATAATTGTCGCTGAATTTTCTTCTTATACCTTTCAATGAACTATTTGGATTGATGAAATGAGCTCTCGCATATCTTGTTAACATTGTTATTGTGTGTACTTGCGACCATGGATCCAAATCTACGCACATTCTGCAAAAAGTTCTATAGTGGACATGGATCAAACTCCAATTCAAGGGACAAACTTCATTGAAAGCAGCGATAGCACTACCCACCACCATAGGAGATCTATCATTCAGTAATTTCGATATTATCTCCACCAATGTATCATATTGATTCTTTGGATCGATACTAATTGTTTTATAAAATATATTTTAAAATTTTATCATTATGAATTATTTAAGACTATTTTACCTAAAAATTTTTGTTACAGCATGACATGCCGCTTTTCTCACGAATGGTGAAAAATCACTAATACATTTCTGTACCGATAAAACAATAATTTGAGTAATAACTTTGACTCTGATACTACTCAATACTTTGAGTGCAGCAGCTCTAATCACTTGATTGGAATCATTCAAATCTTTTTGAAAGGAGTTGATAGATAACAATGATGCTTCTGGTTCACTTTCAGCATAGTGAATAAGATAATGATATACAAGCTTTTTGACTTCAAGGTGTTTGCATATTACATTCTTTACAACGTCTGGAAATAAAAAAGAGACATCTCTTCCTTTGGAGACCATCTTTTGTATTATAAATAAAATGATTTAATTTCAAATCATATTTATGAATTATAAATTTGAACTCACAGCTATAATTCTTTTCATTCCATCCAATTTTTTGGGGATTGAATTATTGGCCAACATTTGTTTTATTTCATCAAATTTTGGTTGATCTTCCTTTGAAAACAGTTCATTATTGTTCTTAGGTGTATCTTCACTCATTTTAATTCGATTTTTTTTTTTTTTTTTACAATATATATAATATAATTTTTGATTGGAACTTAAAATTTGTTCATAGGATTCAAACTTTTAAAAAGAATTTGAAGCAATCTTGTTTTATATGAAAATCCAATCAAACAAAATATATTTATAAAAAAAATTAATAAAAAAAAAAAATTTATACTGTTTAACAATTTATATGTCAAAACAAGTGATAGCTTCTATATTCAAAAAATCTCTCACAGATCTCATTCGTGGTATCAGAAGTCATAAAGAGCATGAACAAGAATATATAAATGGTTGTTTGGAAGAAATTAAACAAGAATTAAAAACAACTGATAAAAATACCAAAGCTGTTGCAATCCAAAAATTGACCTATGTAAAAAATTTATATGTTGAAAGCTAAAAAATTTTAAATATTTATTAAACTAGTTGATGATGTTTGGACATGATATGACATGGGCTGCTTTCAATATTATTGAAGTAATGAGTTATGAAGGATTTTCTTTCAAGAGAATTGGATATTTGGCAGCATCTCAATCATTCTCTGAACATGTAGATGTCATCACTTTATCTACCAATTTGATTAGAAAAGATATCACTGGACCAAATCAATATGATGCAGGAAATGCTTTGAATTGTTTGAGTAATATATGTACAACAGATCTTGCAAGAGATTTAGCACCTGATCTTGTCTCTCTCCTAAATACAAGCAAGGGATTTGTGAAAAAAAAAGTAGTTTTATGTCTTTATAAAGTATTTCTTCGTTTTCCTGATTCTTTGAAACCTGCATTTCCTAGATTGAAAGAAAAACTTAAAGATGATGATCATGGCACAGTTATAGCCGCTGTCAATGTAATTTGTGAACTTTCAAGAAAGAATCCAAGCAATTATATCAAATTGGCACCGACTCTCTTTAACATTTTGACAACTTCCAATAACAATTGGATGATGATCAAACTTGTAAAGTTATTTGCTGCTTTATGTCCATTGGAAAAACGTTTGGCAAAGAAATTGGTTCAACCTTTGACCAATATCATCAATACCACAAATGCAATGTCTCTTTTGTATGAATGTATTCTCACTTGCACCACTGGATTGAGCAAATATCTTCCTATCATCAAACTTTGCATTACCAAATTGAGAACTTTTGTTGAAAGTACTGATCAAAACTTGAAATATCTCGGATTGGTGGCTCTTTACAACATTATGAAAGTACATCCAAAAGCAGTCAGAGAACACAGGGATCTTGTTATTGATTGTTTGGATGATCAAGATATTACCATCAAGACGAGAGCTCTTGAATTGGTACCTGGGATGGTATCCAAGAAGATTTTAAAGACTGTTGTCAATAGATTGATTGAATATGCAGAGAAAGCTGATGGTCCATTTAGAACAAACTTATTGTCACAAGTGGTTCAAATCTGTTCCCAAGATAATTACAAGTATGTCACCAATTTCGAATGGTATATTGATACTTTGATTGCATTGACCAAGATAAAGGGAAATACTCTTGGAAAATTGATTTCTGATCAATTCATGGATATTGCAATTCGTGTGCAGATTGTAAGATCTCATGCTGTCGATAAAATGATCGATTTACTTTTGGATGATAGATTTTATGGAGATATTACTGAAGGCCTTGAAGAAGTCTTGTATGCAGCTGCTTGGATTGTTGGTGAATACTGTAATATCCTTGAGGATCCTATTGAGGTTTTAGCTGCTCTTGTTGATAAGAGAGCTCTTACTTTGCCAGCTCATATTCAATCCATTTACATGCAAAATGTTTTAAAGGTTTTTGCTAAAGAAGCCATTCGTGGAGAATCCAACAAACTCACTGATTTGATCAAATTGATGAAAGAAGGACTCATCCTTTTTTCTAGCAGCATCTATGTTGAAGTGCAAGAAAGATCTTGTTTTGCATTACAAATCATGGATTTGTATACGGAGCTCAATGATCCTAATCTTGCTCAAGAAATTGCAGAGCTCTTTGCTGAACCTTTCATTCCTGTTGCGCCAGATATTCAATCAAAGATCATCACTCCTGAAAACTTGGATCTTGATAGACAAATCAACAAGTGGCCAAAGGAAATAGAAGAGGAATGGTCTACCAAAGATGATTTGGGTTGGGGAGATATCGAGGAGCCAGAATACAAACAAGACACCAAAACTGAATCCAACTCTGGTCCTAGCAGAGTCAGTGATTCTCCTTTCTACCTGACAGGAAAGGTAGAAGCTTTTGTCTCCAAAGAAATTGAACAGCTCACTGGAATCAATGTTCCTTTGCAAGTGGAAAAAAAGAGCAGAGTCAAAAATGTTTCTATTACTCCTCAAAACACACCAGTCAAGTCCAAGACTAAAAAAGGAACTAAAGTTAAAAGCCAAAATGTTGTGAACACTTCTTTTACTGGTATTGATGAGGAAGAATTACACATGATCCGTAAAGATGTCAAGAAAACATCAAAGGATGAAGTAGTGGACAAAAATCCTTTTGCTGGCGTAGATCTGAACTCTGATCTCACTGAGAATGATCTTAAGCTTCTCCGTCCACAAGAACACAGAGTAGTCATTAACACCACACCTAAAACCGAAGCCAAATCTGAATCAAAGACAACAGAAGCTACTGTTGTCCCAAGTGGAACCTCCAAGAAGAAAACAACAAAGAGATCCAAAAAAGGAACATCTTCAAAGAAAGAAAGTGTTGTTGTTGAGAGTAAACCTACTACCAGCACTTTGATCAGTTTTGGGGAAATTGAAAGACCAAAAGAACCAGAACCTAAATCCACCAAATCCAAAACAACAAAGAAAGGTGCTTCAAAGAAGACAACTTCTAAAAAAACCACCACTTCCTCCACCAAGCCTCCATCCAAATCCATTGTCCAAACTACTGGTTCTTTGATTGGTGATTTGCCAACATCCGAGCCTCAAACCCAAACCGTCACACCATCCAGCCCGCAACTTCCTACCTCTTCTCAACAATCACCCCCTCAAGGAACCTCTCTTTGTACTGACCAAAATTTGAGTGTCTTTTATCAAACAAAAGCCAGCCCAAAAGAAAGGTGCATAAATTTATTAATTTTTTAATTTTTTAATCTTTTAATTTTTTAATCTTTTAATTTTTTTTAATTAGCAATAAAATCCTTTTGGCTGTTTTGTTTCAAAACATCTCAAATGCCCCTTTTTCGGTCACTTTTGATTTACCAAAAACAATGAATACCCAATTGCTTGCTAATCCTACTCCTATGCAATTACAACCCCAACAAAAGCTTCCTATGCAATATGTGTTGAGCTTTAAAAGTCTTTCAATACCTCAAAAGTTAAAAGGAACTGTCACCTACAATCCTGGTATTTCCATTCCTTTCATACTTCCTCTCTCTTGTTCTCTCTTTATCATCCCCCAAAAGATTTCTCTTGAAGATTTTATTAGATTGATGCAAAATGGTTCTTTGGTTTTATCTACTTGTACCATTGATGCTCTTCACGGTTCCAATCCCAAACAAATGTTGATGAAGATTTGCTCCATCCTCAACATCGAATTGATTCAGATCCATGGTGAAGATGCTCTCCTCTATGGTAAATCTGTTCAAAGCCATGATTTATTTGTCAAAGTAAAGACCAAGGGAAAGCAACTCTTGGTGGAAATCAAATGTTCTGATGGTGCTTTGTCCTCCAATTTGAGCCAAGAGTTGCAACAAAGAATTTCTTCCAATTAAATCTTTTGTTGATTCATTAATTTTCTTTTTTGAATTTTTTCTGTTTGATCTAATTTTATTTGACAAAGAGATCTAATTTTTCAGTTTTAATAGATTCTATTTGGAAAGTTCTTCCACCAAAACTGCTTTTTTTTAAAAAAGAATCCAATATAATGATTTATAATGATAATAATTTTTTCAACATAAGTGATTTTATAGCAATTGCAAATATATATAATATTTTTGAGAATTGAGGTTGAATTTCTTGTTTGAATTAAAAAAAAAAAATGGAGGTAAAAGAATAATAACTTCTCCCCCAAAAATTCAAATTTTTTATTTTATCAAAGGAACCCAAATTATTGAGTGGAAAATTGAAGAAAAAGGGAGAAGTAGGTTTGGTCAAATCTTGGAAAGTCAGATGGTTTGAACAAGATAAAGATCAGACACATCTCTTGAAATATAAGAAAGAAAAGGAAGTTGATGAAGATTTAGGGTATCAAAATTTTAATAATAAAATTTTTATTTTCCTTTTATAATATTTCTTGAATTCGATGTTAGATCCATTGATATCTCCAAAATAATCAAATTTGAAATACAGAAAGATAAAGAGGAAAAGATATTTGCTATGCATGTTCCTGGAAGAGTATATTTTTTGAGGACAATGAATGGGCTCGAAAAGGAAATCAATTTGTGGGAATATGGAATTCGAAAATGGATGGAATATTTCGAATACAAAAAGAAAACAGGTGAGACTCCATCCAATTCTGCCACAAGAAGAACTACTACCATTTCTGATAATAAAAAAAGAAATCCTTTGAAAGGATATCTGAAAAAGAAGGGAGATAAAGGACCCTCCTTTGTGCAAGGATGGAAGATGAGATGGTAAGAAAAAAAAAGAACATATATTGACAAATAAGTTAATTATTATTGAAAAAACATTCATTGATCAATTAATCTTTCAAAATATAAGATAGAATTTATTATATCAAGTTTATATCTAAAGTATATGTTGATTAAAAATGATCCTTCATCGATCTTTTTTACTGACAAATTTTTTTCTCTTTAATTTTTTCTTTGATTCATTTTTCAAAATAGGTTCAATCAATTATTCAACAAATTGTATTACTTTGTGAGCAAAGAAGATAAAACTGATTTGGGATTCATAGAGATGACCGATTTGATTGCAGTGGAAGTGACCAACAAAGAGCTCTTCACATTCAATTTGTACACCAATAACGGGAGAATCTGGCAGTTGATGGCGGAGAATGAGAAAGACATGGAGTATTGGCTCGAGGGTCTCAAATATCATCTCAAAATCAACAACATCGAGAATCCAAACATGAATGAAGTAGAAATCCAAAAGAGAATCAACATAATGCAAAAAAAGGTAAGTTTTTTTTTTGATGTTAAAAAAAATAAAAGCATCATTTGATTTATTTTTTGATTTTTTTTTAAAAGAATTTTTTCTATTTTCTTTGGTTAAAAAATTGTTTGTTAAATCTGATATAATATTCTATTTTATTTTTTAAAATTCAATTATTGAGATTTTAAGAAGTTTTTTCATTTCTAAAATTTGACAAAAAACAAAAAAAAAATAAACAGATAGAAGAAGAAGAGGTGCTGGAAGAGATAAAAGACGAATCAGACGAAGTGCTGGAAGAAATCATCTCCAACCAACCCACCAACTGGGCCAAAACCCCTTCCTCCACCAAAAACGAAGAAGAAAACAACGAAAACGAAATTCACATCGATTCGAGCAACTTGGAAGATGAAAATGACAATCAAAATCAAAATGAAAAGAACAAAATAAATGTCCAACCTTCGAATGTCTCCCATGATCCCAAGGACAAGCGCTTCACTACTTACGCCAACGAGATTTTGGACAATTTTTCCAACTTGGATTTCAGTTTTGATGATAACAGTCCTCACAAAAGTGTCAAAAGAACTCTTAAGTATCCCCAACTTTTTTTTTCATTTTAAATTTATTTTTTTTTATTCAATTTTATTTATTTTAAAAATTTTCGTTGATTTTATTTTTCTAATTTTCATTGTATTTTTTTCTTTTTTTATTTTATTATTTTTATAATTGATGATGAAATCTTTTCATTCACCAAATAATTCTAAAATAATTTAATTTAAAAATAATTAAATTTTCATTCAGAAATTTATTTTAAATTTCTCCGCATTTGTCCATTTGTTTTTTTTTGAATTTTTTATCCTTTTTATTTTATTCTTATTGTTTTTATTTTTTTATCCAAAAGTGAAAAACCTGTCACTTCTATAAAGTCCACAGAGTCCAATAAAATGGACGAATCCATAGATCTTTTGGAGCAACAGCTCAACGAAAACATCAACTCGAGGTTCTCAGAAAAAGGAGCTATGGGCATAAATTTTTTTAATTTTTTTAATTTTTTATTTTTTTTTATTTTTTTTAATTTTTTATTTTTTTTTATTTTTTTTTATTTTTTTAATTTTTTTTAATTTTTTTTAATTTTTTTTAATTTTTTTTAGATATTGTTACGAGTACCTGAAAATAGTTTTGACCAACACAGATGATCAAGGAAAGCAATCCATTTCTNGTAAACTACTTTTTTTTCGATTACTTCTTTTCACAACTTGTTTTTTCTTTTCCAAACCAAAATGAACATGGTTGAGAAGAAGTGAAAGAGTTCAGTTCCAATAAAATTTTTCTTAATTTAATGTTATAATCTTTTTTACAATTTTTCTATCTATCCAAGACAAGAAATGGGATGGAGAAGATTTTCTCCGAAGATAAGATTTATTAACTCATCTTTATTTTCAACATCACTCTCCTTCACAATCTCCAATATTTTTTCATTATTGTTCCCCAATAGTTTTTGTATTTCATTGAATTTTTCCAAAGCATCATAATCTGTTTTTTCTTTCAACAAAGATCCAAATCCATTTTTTCTTGAGTGAAGTAATCATCTCTTCAAGAATTCTGTCTTGTATTTGTTTTTCACATAATTGATAAAGATGTCCAATGTTTTACCAGCAAATTCTGTATAATTATTGGTGAAAATTGTACGAGGAGGAAGGGAATCAGGAGCTTTTTTTCTTGTGATGAAAAACATGAGATCCAAGAAAGATTGGTCTTTGTTCTTCCACAGAGTTTTATTTGTTAAACTGATCTTAGTATTTAACTCTTTTATTGTGGTTTTAGAGCCCATTCCAGTTAGTCTTGCTTCAAAAGCCATCCTAAGTACTTGAAATTGTTTAGATTGTTTGTTATAGATTTTGAGTTGCAAACAATAATCAAATCCTGGATTGTTTCTTCCAAAATAAACGAAGAAATTTTCTTTTTTGTTATAATTTTCCTTTTCCCAAGTATGAAATTTTTTTTTTTGGGAATCTTTGAATACTAATTTTGAGAGATTCCAAAGGTACCAAAATATCAGAAAGGTTCAAAGATTGCGATTTGTCCTCTGATAAGGAAACAGAAATACTACCTTGAAAAAATGGAAACAGAATCCCATCTAGAGGAACAGATTGATCAAATCCTCCTTTCTTGAATAATTTAAGATCTGTCTTCATTTTTTCTAATCTAAGTCTAAATTCAATTAAGGAATAATTTTTATATTCGAAAGCATCCGAAGAAAGATTGATAGTGTCTACAAGTGGATAAAGCAATTCAATGAATTGCTCAACAACTGGGCTTTTTAGAAATAAAATTGATCAAAAAAAAAAAAAACAAAGATTTATTCTTACTCATTTGACTTTGATCCAATATTGTCAAAAATGTATTTGTGAAGCCAAAACCTAAGAATTAAAATTATTATTTTTATTTATTAAACTATTTTTAAATATATTTACATATTGGTATAAGGTTAAGGGATTTTCATCTGCTTGCATATCCTTTTTAGAGATTTCATTAAAATAGATACAACAGTGTGAAATGAGATCTTGTGGAGAGTTATTTCCAATCTTTTCTTTGAGAGCTACTTTTTTGGGGTTGAGAGATGGTACGAGAGTCCTCCAATCATAGAAAATTTGTCTTAAATTTGATGTAATTTTTCTAATTGCAAAATTGAGATCTTTAGTTTGTTCAAAACCGAATTCATCAGCTTCCTTGAAAGTACCCACAGATGCATGTTTCCACAATAGTTCTGTGGCACTTTTGTGGAGAAAAGTCATTGCAATAGCAAATCTTAACGCAGGACACTTTTGAACATTAATTGGCAACTTTCCATCTTTATAGTCTTTGTGAAATTGAGAATAAATTTGTTCATATGTGAACTGCTCCTGGCCCAAATATTTTATATCTATATTTGTATCTGTTTTAGTGAACTCATCTTTATCGATTGGTGGGAAGGCAGAATATACAGGTCTGATGAACAATCTAAAATTTTTGTAACTTGTTTTATAAAAACTTTCCATACAATCTGAGATGCAACTTATCACATCCTTGTAATTCTTCACATGTGTTGGTAGCTCATCCACTCCAAGCCATAGATAGAAAGAGATAGGGCAATCAGTTACTTTCTTTCCTTTTGGATGAATCTGAAATTTTTCTCATCACCAATAGAATTGGAAATGTGAAGAATCAAAACTTTAAAGGCAAGATCTATATTCAATGGAACACTCTCGTGATTCTTGCAAAATTCAGAAAAAGATTTTTTGTTGTATAATCTAAAAATTGATCAATTTCCACAAAAAAAATTTATAAATTTTTGTTACGTCGAATAGATAATTCTCGTTGCAATTTCTCTCTGTATTTCCTCATCATTCAAAAAAACTCCCATCCCATTGGATTGGTGTTGCTTGGTAAATCCATTTAAGCTGATGTTTGTTGCAAAAATTCTTTCTTGTTTATCTTTTGGAATAATACTCCAGAAATTTCCTTTTATTGATCCATAAAGCAACTTGATCAAGATTAAAACTTTTTCCAGATCGAGAGACGTACAAGGCCATCTCTTGGACCTCTTGGATTTAACCCTTCTTTCTTTCCATAATCTTTGAAATGCTCATAAATGAGTGGAATATTTTTTTGATCTTTCCAAAATCTCATGCTGATAATAACAAGAGTTCTCAATTGATATTTAGAAAGATAAATCTTGTACTTGGAGATCTTTTCAATGGTGGTTCCATTATTGATTTGTCCCTCAAGAATTCTAAAGTTTATTTCTACAAAGATAAATATTTAAATAATTATAATATTCTTACTTTGCAATACATCTTTCATTTTAAATTTAACAGAAAGAACTTTGCCTGTAAATTCTTCATTTCCTTCAAAGAGTTCGTAAAACTCATTCTCAGTAAGATCCAAGATCTTTCTTGTGAATCTTCTTTAATGTTTCGATAAATCCTTCTTTAATAGGCAAACCATTGAATATTCTCAGAACTTCCTCACCTGAAAGATCATAATTCTTTTCCAAATCTTGAATTTTCTTTATTTCTCTTTTTTTATCGGATTCTTCGAAAATAAAAATTAAAAAAGATAAAAATTAAGGGTGAAATTAAATACCATCTTTTGTTGACATACAAGAGAAATGCTTTATCTTTAAGTTTGAATAAGGAATTTTGGTAAGATATTTTATTTCCCTTTCAATTGATGAAATTTTTGGGCAAATGATCTTGCTCAATGAGTAATTATTTCTTTTGAATAAATTTTTCATTTGAGTGTAATTTTTTTTTTTTATTAATTCTTATTTTTGGCTTATCCTATTGTGAAACGTAATAAATATTCACTTATTTTTCTGGAGTTAATATTTCCTAACCCATGCATTTATTTGATTGAAGAGGTTTTGCGATTTCGTCCAAAAGAAAATTGAATTTCTTTTTATTTATTAACTTTCAATTTGGAATCTTTTTTGGTCGCTATTTCTTTGTTCTTCTTCCACAAAAATTTAAGTTATACTTCTCTATGTATTAAAGACAAGTTTCACTATCCTTTCTGATAAAGTAGAATTTTGACTTTAAAATTTCTATTTCTTTTTTTTAAGTTTTTGAATGAAAATTTTTTGTAAGAATTTAATTTGCTCAATATAATTTGTATCAATTTTTATATTTCAACATATGATAGTATATAAATTAATCATTGATTGAATATAATCATATTATCATTTGTATATGTTGATTGATATTGATCCATTCTTTGATATATTTACAAATTTTCAATCTACAATTTTCAAATTTAATTAGTTTTCAAGTCGATTTTAAGCCAAATTGGTTATTGAAAAATTCATTAAATATAATCTAATCTAAAATATATTTCACTTTTTAAATTTTTTTTTTTAAATGAAGACATAACAACACTTCATAACATTAACCGATTCTCTGATACAGACATACAACTGCTTGCCTAAAGGATATCCCCATAGTGCAGCGGGATTGTACCATCAAATGCAGAGGGATCAGCTCTGATCTTCCAAAGTTGATAAATGAAAACAACCACCTCTTTTAGGGAAATTGCTATTCTTTCAATTTACATTACCTTTAAAATGCTATCATATGAAAGGAGTATATTCCAGAGGAAATCCCAATCATTTGCCATGAATATCTGTAGAATCATAATGACCAGGAAAATTCTGCAAATAATATCAAAAAAAAAAAGGGAAGTTTATAAAACTACAAAAGAATTGGCAAATTCTCTTTCCCTTTTTTTTTTTTTATCACTTGATTAAAATTAAAAAAAAAGGTTTGAAAAAAAGAAATGGAAGATTCATCTATTTGGGGTTGGTTTAAGAAAACAGGGGAGTCTATTATTAACATTTATAAAGAAGATCTTCAAGAATTTGGGAATAGTATCAAAAAAGATACAGAGGAAGCAGTCAAAAATAACCCAAATTCTATTCTGAACAATTTATTCATAAAAGAAGAATCCAATGAAAAAAAAGAGATAGAAATAAATAAGTATGACTTTTTAAAAATACAATAAAATAATCACCAAAATATTTCTTTGTATCAGTCAAAAGAAAGAAATTTCTGAGCTCCAACAAAATCCAAGCACTTATTGCATTGAGCCTTCAGAAGAAGAAAATTATTTGGAATGGAAGAAAACTTTTCTTCTTTCAACAAAAACAGAATATATAACCAATCTATTGAATTCTTCTGCGATATTAATGGAAAATTATAAGAAATTTGTACCAAATGTGGTTAACTATGATGATTTTTGGCATAGATATCTTTTCAGATTACATAAATTAGAAGAGAAAGAGTTAAAAAGAGCGGAATTGATTGAAAGAGCAAGCAAGGCTTTGCATGATACCCAAAATGAAATGAAATGGGATGATATAGAAGTTGAATCAGAAAATAAAAATACCTCTTCAAATGAAATACAAATAACAAAAGAAATACAAATAACATCCTTAACCAAAGATAATGAAAATGAACAAGAAAATAAACTCAGCATTATTGTTGAGGATGGTGTAATTGAAAATTCGGTCACACCAAATGAATCAATAGATATCCAAGAAGAATCTAAAGATGAAGAAAAGACATCCACCATTGAAGAAAATAAAGACGGAAATGAGGAGGATTGGGGAGAATGGAATTAAAAAATAAATTCTTATTTTCAATTATTTTAATTTTGTTGCTTTTTCTTGTTTGATATTTTATCTTTTTGATAATATAGCACGACCAAATATCTATTTCCAACACTAAAATTATTTAACTTTTCTTGAGCAATTTTTGAATCATAAATATCTTCAAATACAACATAAGCTGTTCCTCTCGTATCATTTTCATTTCCAATTCTTATTTGCCTAATTGCTCCAAATTTTCCAAACAGTTCATATAGTTCTTCAGAAGTTATTGTAAAGGGTAGATTTTTTACGAATAATATTCTATTTATTTCTGGCCTCAATACATTAATCTTATTCATTTTTTTTTATTTTGATTTGGTCAGTGAAAAATATATATAGGAAATGTTGTTTATTTATAAATATTCAAAGATTCTTCAATGATTCAAATTGATCAAGTAATTCTTGTGTGGATTGTATACAGGAATAGAATTGTATTTGATTTTGCTTGCAATCTGAAATGTTGGAATTTTTGAGACAATTATTGAGCAATAATCCTTCTGCATTGCATTTCTGAGATTTTTGGAATAAATCGCTAATTCAAAAATATATATGATAAATATATTTTTATATATTTATATTTGAGAGAAATTACTGATTATATTTTCTTTGTCTACTATCAAGATGATCAGAAATAATTTTTATATTATTTTCCTCATTTGCTTCCAATAATTCATTTTCTGCCAATAATCTTGTCAATATGGATGAATTTTTTTCTAATATTTCCACTTTTTCTTTCAATTCTTTCATATCCTGGTTAAGAATGTCATTTTGATATTTGAGTATATCATTTTCTCTCTTGAGGTTGTGATTTCTCTCAAGCAATTCTTTTGATTCTATTGGGATACTGGTATTGTTATTAGCATTTTGATAATTATCAAATGTAAAATTTGTTTGCACATTTGCATTCAACAAAGAAGGGTGTATTGTTATAAATGTATTTGGATCAACATTATTGATAATTTTTGTTTGGTTGTGCCCCATTCAAAGATTCAAAACAATTTTTATTATTATTATTTTAAAATTCAACACAATTTAAAAAATATCATATCACCTTTATCTTTTTTTATGTTAGAATTCTATTTGTAGGTTACAATAAAGAGAAAGTTTGATTGGTAATAATTAAAAAGCATTTCTTTACATTTAAAATGACTTTAATACAATTTTTGAATATCTTTTTTGAAAGATTCAAAATCAAAAAATTGATACTCATTTAGATGGTTGTAGACATCTCTTATTTGTTCTTTTGGAAAATGAGAGATTAAGAGAGGAGAATCTTTGCCGAAAATAAAAAGAGAAATTAAAACTTTGAAAAGGGAGTACTTTTTGTTGATTTTCTTATCTCTACATCTCCCATTTTCAATGTGAAAAGTTATCCATTTTTTCCATCTTTCATTCTTTAAACACAGTTTTTGAGAAAAATTTAAAGAAAAAAATAAAAAAGACAATTTCTCCCAGTTCTCAAACTTTGTTGGCTCGTATGTCACCATTTCTCTCAACCTTTCTATTTCTGGAAATGGATCTTTATTTACATTATCATTATTTATATTATTATTGTTATCATTATCATTATTATTTTTATTTTTATTATCATTATTATTATCATTTATAATATTATTATTATTATTGTTTATATCATTATTTTTATTATTATTGTCATTATCATTATTATTATTATTGTTTATATCATTATTATCATTATCATTATTCTTATTATCTACATAGTTAAAGGTATTTGTGTTGTTGGGTAAATCTAGATTGTTATTGTTATTGTTGTTGGTAAGAACGTAGAGATGATGATGATGGAAAGGGAGAGAGGGATCAATGTGAAAGAGTCTGAGTTGAATTTTTTCAATCACTTTTTTCATAAATTGCTTTCCTTCTTTCTCTCCTAGAGAAGGCGGAGGAGAAAGAGAGGGAGAAGGAGAGGGAGAGAGAGAAGAGAGGGAAAGGGGGGAAGAAAGAAGAGAGAAAGAAGAAAGGAGGAGAAGAAAAAGGGAAAGGAGGGAGGGATGAAGAGAAAAGAGGGAAGGAAGAAGGGAAGAAAGAAAAAGAAAATATCTTTTTGAAAAAGAAAGAAAAGAGGAAAGATATTTGGGACAATCCCAGTACATTACACTCCCATTCATCATAAAAAAGAAAGACTCTACCATTCCCTTTTCTTTTTTCATCTTTTCTTTTTCTTTTTTCCCTTTTTTCTTTTCTCCCTTCCTTGCTTTTCCTCCTCCTTTATTTTTATTTACATTATTTTCTTTATTTTTATTTACATTACTTTCTTTATTTACATTATTATTATTTAAATTATTTTCTTTATTTTTATTTACATTATTTTTATTTACATTACTTTCTTTATTTTTATTTACATTATTTTTATTTACATTATTTTCTTTATTTTTATTTACCTCTTCTACCTCTTCTATCTCTTCTTTTTCTTTTGTATCCATATTTTCATTTTCATTTTCTGTAAAGATTTCATCTTGCATGTCTTCATTGTCCTCTTCTTCTCCTCCCTCATCATCCTCCTTGAAAAGAAAGAGGGGGAGGGAAATGAAAGTAGAGAGATTGTTAATGAAAAAATCTTTAATGTTGATCCCTTCTTTTCTCCTCACTTTTTTCTCCACTTCTTTTTCTCCTATCTCCTTTTCTCTTCTCTCCTTTTCTTTTTCATTTTCTTTTTTATCACCACTATTATTGATATTGTTATTATTGGGATCATTAATATTGGTATTAATATTGTTATTAATATTATTATTATTGATATTGTTATTAATAGTATTGTTATTGATATTGGTATTAATATTGTTATTAATAGTATTATTATTGATATTGGTATTATTAATATTGTTATTAATAGTATTATCGGTATTATCGGTATTATTGATATTGTTATTATTGATAGTATTATTACTGTTGGAGAAGAAATGGAGAGAGGAAAGAGAAGAAGAGGAGGGGTTAGAGGGAGTAAAAGAAGGAGTAGAGAAAGTAGGAGAGGGGAAATAAGAGGAGGAAGTAGAGGAAGAAGGGGAGAAAGAAGAGGAGGAAAAGGGAGGAGGAGAAGAAGAAGAAAGGAAACGAAGAGAAGAAGAAAGGTTGGAGAGGGAAAGAAATTGTTTTTTAAGAAAAAAAGAAAGGTAAAGAAGGGAAGAGGGAGAATAAATGAAATCAATCGAAAAAGAAGGAGAAGAAGAAGGAGTGGGAATGTAATAAAGTGAAAAAGAAAATAAATTTCCTAATTTATTAATACTATCTTCGTATTTTCTTGTTAAATAAATCACTTCATTTTTAATTCTTTCTTTTTCTATTCCCTCTTTCTTTTTCCCATACTTTCTTCCCAGTATCTTTAATTTTTTATAACAATACATCATCCCCATTCCCCTTATCTTTCCTTTTTCATTTCAAAATAAATTAAAATAAATTAAAATAAAAAATAAAATTAAAATAAAAAAATTGAAATAAATTCAATTAAATTAAATAAATTGAAATAAATTGAAATAAATTGAAATAAATTGAAATAAATTGAAATAAATTGAAATAAATTGAAATAAATTGAAATAAATTGAAATAAATTGAAATAAATTGAAATAAATTGAAATAAATTGAAATAAATTGAAATAAATTGAAATAAATTGAAATAAATTGAAATAAATTGAAATAAATTGAAATAAATTGAAATAAATTGAAATAAATTGAAATAAATTGAAATAAATTGAAATAAATTGAAATAAATTGAAATAAATTGAAATAAATTGAAATAAATTGAAATAAATTGAAATAAATTGAAATAAATTGAAATAAATTGAAATAAATTGAAATAAATTGAAATAAATTGAAATAAATTGAAATAAATTAAAATAAATTGAAATAAATTGAAATAAATTGAAATAAATTGAAATAAATTGAAATAAATTAAAATAAATTGAAAAATTGGAAAAAGATATCAAAATATGTCAAATTTCCAAATTTTAAAAAATTTTTTTTTTTGGGAAACCTAGGATGAGCTGTTGATAAGGATTGTTAATGGAATGTTTTTCAAAATATTCTATCTTTTCAAAGTCTCCATCTTTTTTTAAAAAAAAAGTTTTATTATTTCTACATTTTTATTAAATTTTATATTATCATATTTCTAAATTTTATATTATCATATTTCTACATTTTATATTTTAATTTTATTTATATATTTTATTATATTTTTATTTCTACATATATTTATATTTTATTATATTTTATTATATTATATTTTTATTTATATTTTTTTTTAATTATTATCATATTTCTATATTTTTATATTTTTACGGCAGGATGCATCTGTAAAACCACAAAAAGAGAGTCTCTCGAATAATATTTCGCAGATACTTATCAATTTCTAAAAATTTAAAATGAAAATTAAATAATATTAAATTAAACAAAAATTTAACAAAATAAAAATAAAATAAAAATAAAAATAAATAATAAATAATAAATAATAAATAATAAATAATAAATAATAAAAATAAAAATAAATAATAATAAAATAAAAATAAATAATAAAAAAAAATAAAAAATTAATTTAAAAATACTTTAAATGAAGAAATTGAAAATAAAAAAAAGGGATACAATGTGAAAACGTTTGTAGGAGTTGGAAAAAGAAGGGAACAAATTGGAGAGAAAATCAGAATAAAAAAAACGCTGCCAAGGATCAAGAGGAGGAAAAGGGTAAAGAGATTTGGCAATTTCAAAGAGAATGGAAATGAGGGAAATGGGGAATTGATGGAAATAACAAAATGAGATGGATAACATTTTGGAGGCTTCTTCGTAATTTAATTCCAACACATTTTTTTGAAAAATGGAAAGACCATAATGAATTGATTCGTAATAACCCATCCTATTATGATAACTATCTCTCCAACTTCCAAATCCAAACTTGGGTATAATTTTATTGTTTCTATGTTCTCCACATCCTCCCTTTTTTTATTGATCCAATTTATCAATAAAATTTTAATTTTTTAAAAAATTGATTGTTACCTTCAATAAATAACAACAAGTTTCGCATATTTTTTTTGCTATTATCCCTTCAGATTGACATATTGAACAAATTCCTTTTTTAGGACGTAGATCTGATTGGAGCCCTTCTTTTCTTTTCAATTTTTTGTCAAAATCGATTTTATATTCTTCTTTGAAGAACTTTATATCTGATTTTGATGGTAACCTTCTATTCATTGAATAAAGAATTTGTGATGATATATTTTTATTGGGAACATTTTTATAAATCATTTCAGATGTAATTCCACTACAATTGAATAATTCTTTATACATGTAATTAAGAGTTTCTATTTTTTATAATTTTCTCAAAATAAAAAAAAAAGACTTCTTTTGAATTAACTATCAAAAAGTATTATTTCAAAAAATGAAACTCACTTTACCAAATATAACAAATTGGGAGACTATTTATGTCAGATCTTTTTTATCTTTCTCAAACGATTTTCAAAATGTTCATATTGAAACTAATCAAGAGGCCAGCTTGATAGATGGAGAGAAGACTGTTAAGGGGGCAATAGAAATTGTTGGTAAATCAATAAACAGTACTTTTGATATTTATAATCAATTTTCATGGAAAATTAACATACTTATTATATTTTCAATATATTGTTGGTACTTATAATTGTTAATATCCAGATTATTTGATTTCAAAATTAAAAAATCCTTTTTCGCCTGCTTCTAACGATAAAAATCTCAAAACATGGTTTTCATTCGGAGAAAGAATAGTAAAATCAAACACAACTAAAGAGAATATCAGTCCTTTATTGGGTTTACTTCAAAGATTAGATAAGCATCTTTCAACTCTCGTCTTCATTGATAACAATAAATTTACTGTTGGAGATTTATATCTTTTCTCTTCAATTTATCCTTCCTATGTAAAACTTTTTCATTTTTAAAAGGATCAAAAAGGCTAATATTCTTTTTTTTTTTTTGAAATTATACCACTTAGGAATTTTTTGAAAAAGATGACAGAAATAGAAACGTAAATGTGACCAGATGGTTCGATCATATCCAACATTTGGACAAAAGCAATTTCTTTAAAAGATTGGAAATTAATTTGCTTTACACTGAACCTAAAAAACTTGAACCAAAAAAGAAAGAAGAAAAACCTCAACAACCACAAGAAAACCAAAAAGGAGAGAAAGGAGAGAAAGGAGGAAACAAGGGAGGAAACAAAGGAGGAGAGAAAGGAGGAGAAAAAGGAGAGGAGAACAATTTTGGAAAATTGGAGATAAAGGTGGGAAGAATAGAGGAGATTGATAATCATCCCAGCTCTGAAGTGGATTCCCTTTATGTTTCAAAGATTGATGTGGGAGAGAAAGAAAAGCGTACGATAGTGAGTGGATTAAGAAAGTTTATCGACAAAGAAAAATTGTTGGGAACAAAAGTTTTGGTTCTTTGCAACTTAAAAGAAAGACCTATGAGAGGTGTCAACAGTAATGGTATGGTCCTTTGCGCTTCCAACGAGTCTCATACTCAGGTTGAAATTTTAAGAGTAAATGAAGAGACACCAGTGGGAGACGTGATAAAGTGTGAGGGAAGCGAATATCAACCAGAAAAGGTTCTCAATCCCAAAAAAAAGATTTGGGAATCTGTTCAACAACATCTCAAAACCAATCAACAATTCCAAGCTACTTACAAAGGCGTTCTTTTAACCACTTCCAAAGGAGACATCAAATGCTCCAGCATTGTTGGAAACATTGGATAAACTTTCCAGTTTTCTATTTATAATTAAAAATTCTTTCTATTTTCAAATTCATTCCAATAAAAACCTATTTGAATTTGAACTTTTTTTAATATTCATTGACATTTTAAAGATTTCAATTTTTTTTTTTTTTATCAATTTAATTTTTTTTAATTTTATACATATTTTGGCAAAAATTAATCATCTTTTTTTCCCCAAACTTCGACATCATCAGACAACAAATGAACAGCAACTTTCCCAGAAGCCAGAGAAATTATCACGATCATAGAAAAAGCTTTTTTGATTGCGTCTGAAATGGCAGTTTTCTTTGTAAAGTGATAACAAGAACCCATGTCCTCTCCCTCTTTTGTGACGCTTGTGACACCATTTATTATTTTATTTTCTCCTCCCACTTTTATTTCCAACCTTATTATCGCATTAAATGTACAACTCCATTTTTCTCCTAACTTTTCCATTTTTTCTTGTGCAAAAGAAACTATTTTTGTCGACCAACCTTCAATTTATTTAAAATAATAATTTCTATGAAATTATTTGAAGAAAATATTTACCATCAAATCCAAAATAATAATTTGCCAATTCAACACAATTATTGATGGGCAAAGTATTATCGAAGAGAGCTTTAGATTTATTTTTTTGATAAAACTTTATAAATATTTTTGTTCCTTGTATTTCTTTTTCATGCAATTCTCTTTTTGCGATCAATGCACTGGAAATTGAATAGAATGTGATTATTCCCCATGTTGCTTTATAATATAATATAATAATGACATGAATTAAAAAAAAAATCAAATTTTAATACTATTATTGTTGTTAAATTCTGATTCCTTCTTTTCTCTGCTAATTTTAAGAGAATAAATTAATCCATATTTTCCAAATATATCATAAAATTCTTCTTCGGATGCTTCAATATTGATATTGGAAATAAATAATTTGGTATCTTGTGGTGGTATTTTGAAGAATATTAATTCATTCATTGACATTTTAAAGATTTCAATTTTTTTTTTTTTTATCAATTTAATTTTTTTTAATTAAACTTTCAAAAGAAAAGATATCAAATTATATGGAGGACAGATTAAATTTTTCTTGTGAGTTTGTTATTTTTGATCATGAAACCTAATTTAGAAGCAACAGAGTAGCAACCTTGTCTAATGTAACTTGAAGTGTTTCTGAAAAGAATCGAATAAACAAATTAAAGAAGAATTTTTGAATAAAAAGATTTTACATTCCCCAGAGAGTCAATTGAGATTCATAACCACCAATATCCTGAAAATTTTTAAAAGAAAAATTTTATAAATTTTTTTTTTTTTACATATTCATTTGGTGTTGCAAAGTAACCCATGTGATTGTTTGAGTATCCTTTATAAAAGATAATTTGAATTAAAATTAAAATTAAAATAAATGAAAAGAAAACCTAACAAAAAGGTTTGATCATAACCCAAGTTCAAAGTATCATTTCTGATTTGCCATCCCAATTCTAATAATGATTCTCCTGGCATTGTTACCATCACGACCTATTTTAAATAAAATGAAATAAAATGAAATAAAATGAAATAAAATGAAATAAAATGAAATAAAATGAAATAAAATGAAATAAAATGAAATAAAATGAAATAAAATGAAATAAAATGAAATAAAATAAAATGAAAGAAGGAGATTAAATTAAATTTACATTTTTGTTTTGGTAAGAAAGTTTGACAGCAGTAAATCTAGGATTGTTTTCGATCCAAGCACTACCCAAGTGGACATTTGCATCACATTTTAATACTGCACAAAGTGTACCTAGATTATTATAAAAAGAAAGAAATTAAAATTTTAAAATAAGAATTGTTTATTTAAAAATTTAATTTAAAAAATATTAATAAAATTTAAAAATAAGAATTATTTATTTAAAAAATATTAATTTAAAAAATAACAATAAAAATAAGAATTAATTTAAAGACATTAATAAAATAAATTGTGATTTTAAAAGAAATAAAGTACAGATGTCAAGAGGACCACCATGAGTACAGTTGTTGAAACGAGAAAGGGTATAGTTAAGATTGGTTTCACCAAAAGGGACATCTTGAGAAAAAACTTGTAAATCAACTTGATTTGTTGTCGTCAATGTTGCGTGTACATCCCCTACTGCTCCCGCCATTTTTATTGCTCCTACGTAATTTGGGAAATTATCCATTCCATTACACTATTTTTCATTAATAAAAAATATATTTTTATATTTTATTACTTTTAAATGAATATTAAATTAAAATACAAATTAATAAAAAGAATTAAAATATTAATATAAAAATATTTTTTATTATTAATAATAAAATTAAAAATAAGATTAAAAAAAGAATACCATTCCAGGAGCAGGGTCACTAAATAAAAAAAATGTAAAAAGTAAAAATTGGAAATATAAAGAAATAAGGGAAAAAAGAAATTAGAGAAATTAGATATAAGGGAAAATAGATATAAGGGAAATTAGATATAAGAGAAATTAGATATAAGGGAAATTAGATATAAGAGAAATTAGATATAAGGGAAATTAGATATAAGGGAAATTAGATATAAGAGAAATTAGAAACAAGAGAAATTAGAAATAAAGGGTGAGAGAAGAGAAATAAGAAATAAAAAATAAAATACATGTCACCAGCATCAGCGTTAGTAAACAAAGCAATACCGTACTTTCCAGACCTTTCCAATATTTCATTTGCTCCTCCCATTATATCTGAACTAAACTATTTTAAATAATAACATTATTCCCGTAAAAATAATTATAAATAAATTATAACAAATGAATTATTATTAAATTATAATAAAATAATTATAACAAATGAATTATTATTAAATTATAATAAATGGATTATAAATATATTATAATAAAATAATTATTATTAAATTAAAATTAATAAAACAAATTTTATTATTTTAATAAATAATATAAATTTTATTATTTTAATAAATAAAATAAATTTTAATGAATAAATTATGAAAAGATGAAAAATTACTTTCATATTGGATGGACCTTTATTTTTGTGTTGGGGAAATGAAATTGAAAAAATAAAATAAAAAAATGAAAGTAAAGCAAAGATGTAAATATGTAAATACCCCAACAAACCTATTTTTAAAAAATGAAAATAATTAAATTAATAAAGTTTTCTTGCAAGAAACTTACACCATGAATTGCAACTAAATTTTTTAAAAAGTTAAAAAAAGTTTAAAAAATAAAAATAAATTTTTAAATATTTTTTAAAATAAAATAGAACAAATTTATCAAAAAAAAAATGAAATTAATAATAAAATAATAAAATAATAAAATATTATTAATAAAAAAGAGGAAGGGGGAATACAATTCCAAAGAGTAGCAATAGGAGTATTGTTGGTAGAATCGACTCTCAAAACACCCAAATTAGGATCTATGGATCCTTCTGTTACATATGGTGATATTTTCCAACGTCTATTTTTAAAAAATTCAAAAATAAATGGTAAATAAATAAATGATCATAAATAAATAAATAAAAAATATAAATAAATAAATAAATATATATATATAAATAAATAAATAATAAATATATATAAATAAATAAATAATAAATAAATAAATAAAATAATTAATCAAAAATATAGTAGGAAATAAATAAAAGAACTAACAATAAATGGGTGATAAATAAAATTAATATAATTAGTGATAATCAAATTTTAGAAAGAGAAAGAAAAGGGAGACCTGTTGACGGTGACATTTACGAGGTATCCAATTCCGGTAGACAATTTAGCAGGTTGAATATTCTTGTATGCTTCTACCATTGCTCTTGCTATCATTTTTCAAATAAAATCATATTTAAAATATTCATTTAAACGATTTACAAATTCATTTATTAATTTACATTATATTTATTATTTATTATTTATTATTTTATTATTTATTATTTATTATTTATTATTTATTATTAAATAGTAATTAATTATTTATTTATTATTTATTATTTTATTATTTATTTATAATTTATTAACTTAAATACAATTATGTTATAATTACCCAAACTACTTGCCAATTGATCTTGAATTTCAGGCACCATAAGATCAGTTGCAGGTGCTTCATTTAAGAAATGAGAAGTTTAATAGAAAGAAAGAAAAAAAACCAAAATATCGTAATTGAATAGAAAAAGGATGGTTGGCTTACCAATAGACCACAAAAATTCCGGACTGACAGCACCTGGTCCAGAATGAGAATGACTATAACAAAAATTAATAAGATCAAATAAATAATAATAAATAATTAAATTAATAAATAATAATTGATAAATTATTAAAATTAATGATAATTCAATAAATAAATATATATATTCTTATAATATCAATATCATTATCTTCAATTTCAATTTTTTTCAAAAATTCAAAATACCTTCCTGATAAAATAGTATTCTCGAGGGAGACATTGAATCCTTGATCTCTTGCCTTTTCCCAAGCCAATTTTCTCAAAGTACCCTTTTTGAAAAAAAAAAATAAACTTTAAATGAAAAAAGAATTTGTAAAAATTTACATCAGCACCGATCCCATCCTGAGGAAAATTTAATTTTTTGATCAAAAAGGTAGAAGAATTTAAATTCTTTCTTGATTTTTAAAGGTTACCATGGTAAGATAGCAAACACTTGAAAGACTCGTTTGCAAGACGAGTGCTCTGGTATAAATTGGACTTTGTACACCAATATTACCCTGTCAAAAGATGTAACAAAAAAAATAAAAAGGAAAAGAAATTTTTACATTCCTGGTTATAGAAAAATCCAAATTAAATCTAAAATTAAATCAGAATACAAATTTACATCCAGTTGCTGTATGGAAGAGCTCTTGGAATAGGCCAATCTTTGAATCTATAAGAAGAAATTTAAGAACAAAAATTAATATTTTTTATAAATTTTCAACCTCCTTTCTCCATGGTTGTATCCAGCAAGAGGTACCTGATTTATGTCAGTTTAATAATATTAATAAAATTATATATTTTTTTTTTTTTGAGCTGACCCCCATTGGTAAAGTTGCATCAATTCTTTATTGAAATTAATAGAGAAAGTAAAGAAAAAAATACAATTTTGAAAATATAATTACTTTGCAGCTCCGGCATTTAATTGAGAATGAACAAAATAAACAAATAAAGAAAATACTATTATTTTGAGTATCATCTTTTCTTTTTTTTTATATTTTTATTTATTTTTTAATAATTATGAACAATTAAATCAATTGATTGATCTTAAAAAAGATAGGGAGGTAAAATTGATTCAATTCTTTTCATTTCTTTTGAAATAATCAGATACTCTTTGTTTCAAATCACCATAGAGAAATTGATTCTCCTCTATTCTTTTGTGGTAAATTTCGGGCAAGTTGGTGGATTGCTAAGTGAATGGATAGAATTTTTTAAATAAAAAAAATTGATCAAAAGAAAACAAACCTTTTTGAAAATATCAAAGAAATAAGGAGCCATTGTTTTCACACCCCAATTTATGAGCCAGTATGGAATAATAGAGCTTAATTTATATGAGGCTTTAAAAAAATAGAAACTCAAAAAGAATAAAATTAATTTACAGTTTGGGATCAGCATTTCCAAAAAACTGAAATCTAGTTACATTCTCCTTTAATGGTTGAAATAAAAATGCTGCAAAAGCAACCTCTAATCTCACATCATTTCCTGAAAAATTGAAATAAATTATAAAAAAAAAAATGAATTTAAAATAAATTTAAACTTTAAATTAAAAATAAAAAATAAAAAATAAAAAAATAAAAATAATAAATATAAATTTAATAGAAAATACCAGAAGGAGGAGGAACTTTTTCCATTTCAGCAGGGGTAACATCACGAGCAATAATCAAAATGCAGTCATGCTCCAATAAGTCAACACCATAACCAATTAAATAAGCTTCTCTGTCGCTAATGACAGGTAAACCCATTTTGACATAAACTACTTTTGAAAATTTGGAAACTTCCTTTATTATGTCTGATTTTTCCAATCTAGGTATAAATTTGCACCACAAGTCCAGTTCGTTTGCTACTGATAATAAATTGAATATTGGCGCCTCTATTATTCCCTCCATCTTTAGTGATACAGCTGAAAAGTATAAATTAATAAAACATAAATAAACATTCGGAAATAAAAGAAAATATCAATATAAATCAATATAAAAATATAAATCATTATAAATCAATATAAATCAATCTCAACTATATTAAAGGAAAAAAAGATTTTTACTTGGCTTGTCTTTCTCTTGTCTGTACTCTATTTTTAATCCATGTTTGTCTCTTGCAAGAACAAAATCTTTATAAATATTAGGAAACATTGGCTTTTAATTATTTAGTCAATTTTCTTACCTTGATCATCATTGAATGAACTGAGAATCATCATAATTTCCTTTGCTGTATTCTTCATTTGAGAGAATAATTGGGAATGATTGTGAAATTTTTCAAAGATGGATTTGAATATTTCCTCTTCTTTGTGGTCATTTTTGTAATGATCAAGGTTTGTTTCTAATTCTTCTAAAATTAAATAACTTTTGAGAAATTTTTCCGCTTTGTGCAGTTCCAATAATTCTTCAAGTTTTTTATCAAATGTTTCAATGAATAAATCATATTCAACTACTTCGGCTTTTTTAAAAATATTATCAACCTTTATATTCTTTTTCTCTATATGAACAGGTGCTGATTTGCTCTTAATAAAATTCATTATTAAAATTTGATCTTTATAATCAATGATTTGGGTTTACTTTGTTAGGATTCATGTCAATTTTTTTTTATTTTTTGAAAAATTAAAAAGGATGTTTTTGCTTTATTTGGAGGATCATTTCTTCAATAAATAATGCAAAAAGTCAAGTGATTAAGTGAAATTTTTATAGATAATTGGTATGGAAAATTATTTGAGAAAAATAATATAATAAAAAAAAAAATTGTTTTTATAATCTCAAATTAAGATGGAAGAAGATAATGTTGAAGATTTAGGTTTATCCGATCCAATTGTTTGTACTTTGTACAAAGCTTCTGCTGAAGTCGCTAATTGTAAAGGATTTTTTTTTTTCATAAATTTCTCAAATAATTTTCTATCAACTTTTGATTAGTGGCAATGACTACTGTTATTCAAGCTGTTAAAGTTGGTGCAAAACTTTATGATCTTTGTAAATTGGGAGATACAACAATCGATCAAGAATTGTCCAAAGTACATTTAAATTATTCCTAAATTAAATTACCTAATTTTCATCATTACCATTTCAAAAGAAATTCACAAAGAAGAAATATAAAAAAGGAATTGCTTTCCCTACATGTATTTCCATTAACGAAATAGGAGGAAACCTTTCCCCATTGAGCTCTGATGATAAGGATAATCTTGTTATTGCTGAAGGAGATTTAGTTAAAATGTAAAATTCTTGATTTCTTATAAATTTATAAATTTTTATAAAAAAAAAAAAGTGATTTGGGAGCACAAATTGATGGATACATTTCAGTCACTGCTCATACTGTAATTGCGACCGCCAACCCAGAAATTGCAACCACAGGAAAAAAAGCAGACGTAATCTGTGCAGGATATTATGCAAGTGAAGCAACTTTGAGATTGTTAAAGCCAGGAAACACAAATACACAAATTACAGAAATGATCAATAAAATTGCGGATATCTTCAAAGTGAACACCGTCTCTGGAGTATTATCTCACAAAATGAAAAGATGGGTGATTGACGATAAAGATTGTATCATCTCCAAAACTACTCCTGAACAAAAAGTAGATGAATTCACCATCGAAGAAGGAGATGTTTATTCAATTGATATCATGATGAGTACTGGAGAAGGAAAGACCTCTCTCACTGATCATCGTACCAATGTTTACAAAAGAAACACAGATAAAAACTATTCTCTCAAAATTAATTCTTCCAGAAAAGCTTTTTCTTTAATCAACAAATCCTACCCTACCCTCCCTTTTTCCACTCGTTTTCTCCATGAGAACCCACAGTTGGGATCCAAAACTCTTTTGGGAGTAAAGGAAATGTTGGAACACGAATTGCTTCATCCTTACCCTGTTTTGTCCGAAAAGAAAGGTCAATTCATTTCTCAATTCAAGTTTACTGTCTTGGTTCTCCCTTCCATCATCGATAAGTTGAACGTACAAAGCCCTCCTTTCGTAAATTCTGAATTTTCAATTGAAGATCCTGCTATCAACAATTTGTTATCCATGGGTCTCAAAAGATCTAAGAAAAACAAGAAAAAAAAGAAAAATAAAGGTGAAGGTGAAACCAAAACCGAAGAAACTCCGAAAGAAGGAAACTAAAAAAAACATGCTTGCACAATTCTTTCCTTTTTCTTTTAATTATCTATTTTCAAAAAAAAAAAATTAAAATATTATTTCAAACTACAAACCTTTTTAATTAAAGTCATTCAAAAAAAGATTCTCAAATATCTTGCAAAATTAAATGATCAGACATTCAAAATCTTTTTATAAAATTTATTATATAATCAAACTTGCACGAGAGAATTTTTTTTGGATTGAAAGTTTGAAAAAACTTAAAATTTGTTTTCCTAGTATTTGTGCTTCTTCCAAGGACTTGAAAAATAGAGATTCTGAAGTAGATCCAATTGTTTTGCTTGATAAGAGTCCTTCAAACTTGGAATCATATACAATATTGAGCAAAGTTTTTGAAGATTTTTCTTCTTCTAGATTAGGATCATGATTAATTGTCTTTGTCTCATTATTAACTGCCATTGTCAATGATACAGGAAGTGATTTCATTGATATTCCTGAATCCAATAATGCCATAGTTGTTGCATTTATAGCAACAGAAAGTAAAGAGCCTATTTCAGTAAAAATGATCGATAAAGGATAAATATTAAACAACAAAACAAATAAGTTAATAATATTGTATCTTATGTTTGACCAAATTATATGGAAAGATGACAAAAAAATTTTCAATTTGAGGTTAATCTTGATATTATGTTTAAAGTATCTTTTACCTGAATCTTTTACTACTTGAATTACAACTCTAATTGCTGTTCTTGGATGTAATGTAGTAAGGATACAATATTCGAGTATTTCTTGAATGATAAAAGCATATTCTAATTCTCTTTTCCCATTTTTACCACTTGATGCTTGAAAGATTACTTCGATTGTAGCTTTTTCAACTATTTCATTTTTCATTTTAACTTCATTTGGTCCATAAATAGCAACAATAACAGATGTATCTCCCAAATTTAATTTGGCAGATCCATCTGCTCTATTTAATAATGATTGTTCAACACTAATTTCTCTCATTTGATTTGATTTTCTTCCATCTTTTCTTTCTGTTTGGAAAATTATAAATATCCTTTCACCATTAAATCGTTAAATGTAAAATACCATCTGATTTTGATTCTTTATTCTCAATTTTTTCTATAATATCCATTTGTTAAGAGGCTATTCCTATTTTTTTTTTAAAAATTATTAGAAAGGAATAAATCCAGAAAAAAAAAAAAAAAAATGAAGATTATCATTGCAACAGAAAATGGAGTAATAAAGGGTAATTAAAAAAAACAATTGAAAATCTTTGCAATAAATTTATTCAATATTTTCTAAAAGTAATAAGACTCGAAAGTAAAAAAATCCTATTCACTATTGGATCTCAAGATAGAGAGAAAGAAGTGGTGGGTTTTTGTTGGGGGAGAGGATATCCAGAAAAAGAAACCGAAATAATAGTTGCTTACAAAGATGGAACCATTCAAGTGTTAAATATAGAGGATGGATTGAAACAAACATTGAAATTAAGATACAAAATTGGATTTGTAGTTGGAGCAGGATTAATATTGGATGAAGATGGGTAAATTTCTTTTTTATTGTCAATAAGTTTTTTTTGATTTTGAATTCTGTGAAAAAAATAAAAAGATTAAAGATTTTGATTTGTGATGAAAATGGAAATGTTCAAAAATTCCCATTCAAACAACAAACAGAAGAAGAATTGAAAGAAATAGAGGAGGCAAGATCAAAATACAAAAACAGAAAAATAAATCAAAGCACCCTCCACAGCAGAAGAAAAGTAAAGATAGAACAAATAAAAGAAGAGGAGGATGTAAAAAACGTAGAAGGACCAGTAAACTGTATCACCTTTCAAAAGAGAGACAACAAAAGATTTGCAGTGGGAGGAAGAGAGAATGAGATACACGTGTACGACAATCAATTCAATTTGATTTGGAGATCCAAAAACGTGAAAAACGATAGATTGAGAATGAGGGTTCCTCTTTGGTATTCTTCTCTCCAATTCGTAGAAAAAGAGGAAAACAAGTTGATAGCAGTGACAGCACACAAAGAATACCGAGTGTTTGACATTTCTAAAAAGAGAAGACCCATCCACAACTCTGTTTACCGCTATGATCATCCTTTTGTTCATCTTTATTCTCCTCCCAACAAAGAGTATGCAGTGGGAACAAATGCGATAGGAGATGTGATGAAAATTAAAATTAAAGACGGACTCGTTCTTTCTCATTACAAAGGTCCCACTGGTTCTGTCCGTTCCATTCATTCTCATCCTTTTCTTCCTTATTTGGCTTGTTCTGGTTTGGATCGTATCCTTCGTGTTTTCAACATTGATACCAATCTTTCCACCAACCAGGTATCTTTTATCCCATATTTTCCTTTTTTTAATTATATTTTGTATTACATAATTTATTTTTATTATAAATTTTATTATTTCTTTTTATTTTTATTATTTCTTTATTATTATTAATTCTTTATTTATATTCTTCTCATTATTTATTAATAATTTAATAGTTATACGTGAAACAAAAAGTAAATTTTTTACTTTTTTGTAACGAAAAAGAGTTGACGGAGGAAGAACTTAAACTTCTCGAAAAAAAAGAAAACAAAGAACTCAACAAAAACAATGATAATAATGGAAACAACGAATCAAGTAATAATAACCAAATCAAAAATGAAAATAAAAAAATAAAAAACCCTTGGAAAAATCTTCCTTCTGTTGGAAAAAAAAAGGTAAAAAAAACCAAAAAAGAACAGAAACAGGATGAAGATGAAAGTAATGATTATGGAAGTGACAGTAACGAAAGTGATGACAGTGGAGATTATGATGACGATGTTGATGAAGATGAAAGTGAAGATCGTTTTTCAATAAAACAAGATAAAGAAAAGAATTCTTTTTTTGACAATTTTTCTGGTGAAGATTCTACACATGAATCTTCTGAAGCATCCAACAGAAATAAAAAGAAAAGAAAAGTCAATCTCAACAACAATAACAAAAAATCTTTTTCAAATAAGAAAAAATCTTTTATCAAAAAAATCAAAAGAAATAATAATTAAAAATTTGATATTTTTTATAAAAATTGAAAAAAGTTTATAAACAAGTCAAAAGATGAATTTTAATTTAATCAATGATCACTTTTAATTTGCGAAAAGGACTTTTCAAAACGTAGGAAAATAATATAATTCAGTTTTTTAAAATTTTATTTTTTGTAATATACTTTTTTATTTTGAGATTGTTTTATGCCCATATTTTCAAATAACTATCCCATGATCCTGTTGCGAGAGACATACCATCAGAGGAGACACCGAGGCAAGAAACTCTGTTATCATGACCTTGTAAAGTAGTTTTTTTTTCTGCGGTCAAGGTATCCCAGACATTGCAAGAGAAATCATCATAACCAGCAAATAAATAACGACCACTCTTTGAAAAATCAACAGAGGTAATACCACAGAGAATATTTTCATGAGAATAAAGATTTAATTCTCTATCAGAACGAAGATCAAAAAGACGGCATCCAGAATCATCAGAACCAGTACCAAAAGCATACCCATTAGGGAAAAATTGAACAGCATTAATATCAGATTCGTGCCCAGTAAAAGTTTGAGAACATTTTCCTTTTTCTCTTTTATCCCAAAGTTTTGCAGTAGCATCACATGCTCCAGATACGAATATATTTTTTGTTTCAGTTGGAGATAAAGTAAGACTCATTACATCACCAGTATGATCTGAAAATTCTTGAACTTTTGTTCCTGCTTCAATATCCCAAAGAATACATGTTGCATCTCCAGAGGAGGTAATTATTTCTTCGTCACTAATAAAACGACAGCATGAAAGATATCCGGTGTGAGCATTGAGTTCTTTATGTACTTTAATTGGAGTATCTTTACTTCTTAAATTGTATACAGAGCAAATATTATCAAGACCTCCACATGCTACATAGTTACCAGTTGGGGAATAAGCACATGTCATTACCCATGATGATCTTAATGGAATAGCATGAAGTTTATTTGTTGTTAAAGCATCCCATACGAGCAATTTTCCATCTTGAGAAGCACTCACCAAATTGTTATCATCTTTAGCCCAGTGCATAGCATAAATTTTTGCAAGATGGCCCTTAAGTGTTCTTCTAATTTTGATTTCAGGATCTTTTAATTTTCCAACAGAACTTGCAAGTTGTTTCACTTTAAATATTAAGAAATTAATAAATTATTTTATAATATTATGAGATTTGGGATAATTATTTTTTTGTATTCATTCAAATAAAAGGACGAAATGAAATTTTTACATTCTGCATCTTTTTTATTTCTTCTATTTTCTTTGATTTTTTCTTTGAGAATTTCGGCTTGTTTTCTTGCTTCAGTTAATCTTTCTTGCAAATCGCTCCTAAAATATTTAAAAATTATTTGACAATTATTATATCAGAAATAAATTATGAAAAATTTTACATTTGTGTAATTTATATATTTCAGTTTGATTTTTTTTTTTTTTTTTAATTTATTTTTATAAATAATAAATATATAAATTATTTCTTCTATATTTTGTATGATACATTTTCTACACATTGGTACAACATTTATGAACCATAAATTCAAAGGGTAATTAAATGAAAAATAAAATTTATATACTCAATTTTTTAGATAAAAATTTAATTATAATTTGACCAAAGGAGAAAGATTGATAATGAAATCAATTTCAATTTTGAATTTCAGGGTTAAAGGGAGGGGGTTTTGTTTGCTGCTTTGTATTTCCCAATTGATTTTGAGGACTCTTTTAAACAAAATTATAATTAAATTAAAAGTAAAGTGATATAAATTTTGAAAATTTGATACCATTTGGTACATATTTTGATTCATGACTAGGGAGCTATTATAAGGATATTGATTCTGAATAGTAGGATAATAATTTTGATTTCCCATCATTTGAGGATTCATTTGTTGATTGTAATGCTTTTAAAATTATAAAATTATAAAATTTATATACATTGAAAGTTACCATCTGATTGGGATTATATTGATACATCTGTTGAGGATTCATTTGTGGATTTTGTGGATACATTTGCTGTTGATTAATTTGATTGGGATTATATTGATACATCTGTTGAGGATTCATCATTTGTGGATTTTGTGGATACATTTGCGGTTGATTTATCAACATTTGATTCATTTGTTGATTTTGTGGATACATTTGTTGATTAATTTGAGGATTGATTTGTTGATTTTGTGGATATATTTGTTGTTGATTGATTTGTTGAGTTGAAATATTCTTAATAAATGCGAAATAAGCAAAATTTTAAAAGCAATTAGAAAAATTTACATCGTAAGGAGTTTGAGGAGGATATCCAGGTTTTTGGCGAGTATATTTTCCTTGAATCATATAACTTGCTTTCCAACATTTATCCAAGATATTGGCAAATTCGGTTTTCGATTGAACGATTTTATTGAAAAGATGAATCTGTGCAAAAGAATTAATTACAAAAAAAAAAAGACAAATGTTATAGTTGATTTGAACCTTGCAATCACTTGTATAAACTTGAATTCCATCTGCCTTTTCCTTTTCTCCTGTCAATTGTAAAAGAGGGGCGTCTCCTTTTTTTGAATAAGTGATAGCAAATTGAATCGAAACAATTGTTTTGATATCTATTTGGACTTTTTTTTTGTTCACAAGATTATCATCGCATACAATAGATAAATGATTTGTCGATACAAAAACATAAGCAGGAAAAGTTCCTTTTTTATGAATCACATGACAAGAATATTCTCCCCACAATTGCTCGGTGTCATCATATTTGAAATATTCCCTAAATCTTTTTAATGCTGTTTCATTTAAAACAAAAACCAGCCATGGATTACTTTAAAAAAAATACCATTTTCATTTCCCATTTTATCCATTTTTTGATTTACTGAAAATAACATTTTGTTGCTCTCCTTTTCAATAATATGGACTAAATAAGATTAATATTAGGATAAATTTTAAAATTATTGTTTTTTTTTTTTTTGATCAAAATTACTTGATTTATTTATTCCATTCTCGATACTCGCAAAAATCCCTTTGTTTTTTCTTTAAAAATTTTTTTATATAAAATAGTTCAATAATAACTAGAAGGAATTCACTTTTTTTCTTTATGAATTTGATCAAATTTTCTATCTTTCTCTTGTTGTTTTTGTTTGAATTCTGTTTTTTTTTCCCATGGAAGTATATTATCTAATTGAATAGGAATTCTTTTAAAGATTAATTGATCGTGAATTAATTTGATATATAAAACTTTACGGAGAGGGTGGTTGATATTGAAAAGGCTCATAAAATTGATTGTCTTTCATTTTTTTATATTTTAACTTTTTTATTTCAATTTTTTTTTTTTTCTTTGATTTTTCTTTTCACTTTTTGTTTGTTTTCAAGGATCTGAAAGAGAATACATTTTTATAAAATCACAACAGTTTATTAGTATTTAATATAAAAGTTTTTAAAAAAAAATTGAAATATGGATAATAACATTGAAAGATTATTGGAAAGAAATCTTTTAAAATACAAACAATCATCATTCCCAATAAGTTATTTTGGAATGATTTGGGAACTTTCGAATATATTAAATTCACAGATCAGTTCAAAAAATTATGGTTTAACTTTGATTTAATTTTACTTATATTTTGAAATAAACAATTCAATAAATTAGATGAAAAATACTCTATTTTGATCAGTGCATCGAGATGGATACTCAATATGGAAGATTTAAAGGATCAAAAACCCCTTATCAAATTCAGAGAAACATTGGAATCCACAATCAGATCCTTGGAAATAATACATGAGAAATGCAAAAATGATGGATTGGTATTTAATTATAAATTGGCATGCACAGACATAATATGGAATTATGAATATATAACGAGAACATGGAAAACAAAATCGAAAAAGATTGAAAATTTGGTGATTTTTGGTGATAAATATTTTTTTGAAGGAAATTTGAAGAAGGCGATGATTTGCTTCCATCAATCATTGGATATCTTGAAGAAATATTTTCCAATGATCAATTCTATAAAGGAATTGACAAAGGTATTATCTCCTCCAATAGCTCTGTTATTTTGTTATCTGTATCAAAAAGATTATGAAAGAGCAAATCAATTTTTGAAAATCTCATTTAACTTTAATCCATCCTTTATGAGATCAGAGATAGAGTATTTGAAAATGAACAATGTTCTCATACAAGATAATCCCTATATCTTTGAAGAAGTGGAAAAGAAGAAAGGGATAATAATCTTCCAGAGAATAAGAAATCAATTGTCGGAACATCTAACCAATAATAAAATAGAGATGGAATACCTGGAATTACAAATATTTTTGGATATAATTTGCAAATCAGAAAAAACAATCATCCGTCTTTCAAAATTGGAAAATAAAGATCCTATTCTTTATCAAATTTTCCTCACTTCTCATAATGAATCTTTTGACTGGTTTAAGACCAATTCAACTTCTACTCCACAAACCACTAACACACGCATACGTTCTTCCAACATTTTGCCCGAAAACGATCTCAAATCCAAATTGAAATTCAAAGAATTTATTTCTACCACTTCTTCTCAAATCATTGGAAACCTTTCTCAATTTTTACCTCTCAAAACCAAAAAATATCAATCAAAAACTGTTGAAAATTCTTTCGTTGGTAATTCAAATATAAATATTTTAACTAATTTTTAACTATTTTATATTTTATTTTATTTTATTTTTTATTTTATTTTTTTTATTTTTATTTTATTTTTTCAATTATTTTTTATTTTTTATTTATTTTATTTTTTATTTTTTATTTTTTTTATTTTATTTTTTTATGTGTATTTTCCATTTTAATTTAAAATTTTTGTATTTTAATTCAGGGAGAGAATGTTTAAATTGGTTTTTGGAAAATGTATTTCCTTCAAAGAATGATGCAATTGACTTTTTTGAAATGATGCTAGAGTTTGGTGTTATTTCTGAAATGAACAATGAGACAAGATACATTGAGAGTTCTCTCTATTATTTCAAGTTGATGCCTGTCAAAAAGATTCTCAAGGAAGGGAATCTAATGAAAAAGGGACAAGTAAAATGTAAATTGATTAATTTTTTTAAAAAAAAAAAATTACATAATTTTGAAATTCAGGGAACAAAAGATGGATTTGTTTGTATTCTAATATGATTTCTTATTATTCAAACGAAAATGATGAAAAAATCAAAAACAACATTCATTTCAATCGTGTGAAAGGATGGAATGTTTATAGAGTAAAGGGAGAGAAGAGGGCTCACTGTTTACAAATATTTACAAACGAACAAATCCCCATCATCTTTCATTCAGATGATGAAGAATATATTAGCTCGTGGCATCAAATCATTCTTGAAACTTTGGAAAGTTATTTCAATGCTGTCCCACCAAGTGATATGAAAATCAATGTTGGCTATCTATCTCTTGATGTAATTCAAACTTTCTTTTTTTTTTTCAAATTTGACTTTTTTTTCATCCTTCATTCTAACTGTTTGTAGGAGTTTATTCCAGTTTGAATACACTTTTTTTCAAAGATCTTTCCAAAATTAATTATAAAAAATCGCATTCTTTTCAAATTAAAAATTATTTTCCAAACTTTTTTTGAACATAGTTCTGTTCAGCAAATTTAAAAAATAATATATTTTTAAAAAAAAAATCAGTCATCTAATTGAAAGAAATGGATCCAAAATTGGAAAAGAAACCCACACCTCTCAAGTTTAAAATGAATATTCCTTTATTTAAAACTGATGATCCAAACAAATTATTTGATAAACAGGATAAAATTGGAAAGGGAGCATATGGAGAGGTATATAAAGCTATAATGAAAAAAACAAATCAAGTTGTGGCAGTAAAAATCATAAATGTATCAGATAATGAAGCAATAAATGATGTCAGACAAGAAATTCAAATGTTATATGATTGTGATCATCCAAATATTGTGAAATATTATGGTTGTTATGTACATGAATCAAAGATTTGGGTAAGATTTGAAAATTTTAAATATTTATTTATTCAAATCTTTAATTTCAAAATTTTTTTTAGATTGTGATGGAATTATGCAGTGGTGGATCTGTATGTGACATTTATAGAATAACTGGAAGGGGATTAACAGAAGATCAAATAGCAGTGATATGTAGAGAAACATTGCAAGGATTAAAATATATTCATTCATTGAAAAAAATACACAGGGATATTAAAGGAGGGTAACTTATATTCTAAAAATTTTTATATTATTTAATTTGCTTTAAATCCGAAAAAAAGAAATATCCTTTTGACAACAAATGGGGATGTGAAATTAGTTGATTTTGGAGTCGCTGCACAAATACAAAATACATTATCAAAAAGAAATACTTTCGTTGGAACTCCCGTAAGTCAAAAAAAAAAAAAAAAGAAAATTCAGAAAAAGGGTGAAATTTTAAATTTATTTTTGAACACAACTTTAGTTCTGGATGGCCCCAGAAGTAGTTCAAAAAGATAGCCACGATCAAAAAGCAGATATATGGTCCCTTGGAATTACAGCAATTGTAAAAACAAACCTTTTTTTGGATTTATATTTCGAATATTGAAAATTTGATGTGAGTAAAATGATAGAGAAAAGAGATTAAACGATTTCGAATATATATTCAATCAATATTATTTATATTATTATTATTTCTTTTAAATCTTTTCAATATCAAAGGAAATGGCAGAAAGAAATCCACCCAATGCAGATGTGCATCCTATGAGAATAGTTTGGTTGATTCCTAAAAATCCACCACCTCAATTGTTGAACAGAAAGGTCTGGTCACCCACCTTCCATGATTTCATTGCCAAATGTCTCGTGAAAGATCCCAAGTTTAGACCATCTGCTGCAGCATTGCTTAGCCATAAATTCATTCAAAAAGCAAAAGGGAAGCAAGTGATTGAGGATTTGGTTGTGAGATATTTGGAAATCAAAAACAGGAAGGATGATAGCGAAGAATATGATACTGACGATCCCGAATCTGAATCTAATGACTCTGAAGAGGAAGAGATCAGCAATACCATCCAATCTCAACCCACTGTCCAGAAAATAGCTCCCAAAAAAGAAATGATGTCGAGAAATTCGGAAACGATTCTCAATTCAGACACCGTTAAGCAATTTGATACTGTGGTGGAAATAAAAGAAGATGATTCTCCTTCCCATCATTCTCCTTCCCACGAAGACAAAGACGAAGGAAACAAGGAGGAGATTTTCAACACGGTGGTGATGATCGACAGTGATGACGAAGAAAAGAAAAGATCTTTCTCCAACCCTCCCCCCTCTTCTTCCTACTCCTCCTCCAAACGCATCACCAAAAAGAAACCTTCCCACCTGCCTCCTGTCCCTCCTTCCAAAAACAATAATGGAAGCAATTTACACATCCCTCCTTTAAAAGAGCTTCCTCCTCTCCTCCCTGTAAAAGAAAATGACAAAAAACCAAAATCAAAAACTCCTAACAGCTCCTCTCCTTCCATTTTTAATCATGTACCTCGCAACAACATTTCTCCGAGAAATAACTCTTTGACTCAGCCCATCTCTCCTCGCCACGGCATTGCCACTTCTCCTCGCAATTCTCTCAATCTAAAGAATGGAAACAACAATAATAACATTACTAATAATAATAATAACACCACCCTTGATAATTTCAATTCTGTCATCGAGTATGATTCTTTTCGTGAAATAAAAAACAATGCAAACGAAAACAACAAAATCTCTCCTTCCAACAAAATCTCCCCCTCCAACACCTTCAAAAACTCTACTTTTGTTAACACGGGTACCATGAACACTTTTAACAACATGAACACTTTTAATAACATGGACACTTTTGTGAGAAATGATAGTGGGGAAGATTCCATCGTTGAAAACTCCAATAACATGGACACTTTTGTCTCTAAAAAAGAGGAGCCTCCTCAAGACACTTTTGTTCCAAGAAGAGAAACTGCTCCTCCTCCTTCCAAACCCAAGAAAAAAGGAATCAAGAAAAAACCCTCTAAAAAAGAAAGTGTCAAAAAAGAAAGCCCCAAAAAAGGAAATGATAAATTCAAAAAACAACTCAAAAAACTTTTCAAGACAGATTGTGTCATCAGAATGCCTTTTGTTGGATTGGATGTCATTTCTGAAGATTGTCTTTTGTCAAATGAATCTTATGATCACACTCATGCCATCAAACAACTTTCTCGTTCTCCTTTTCTTCCCTCTGATTTCTCTCTTGATCTCAACGACAATCCTCTCCTTTCCAACCTCGTTAAACTGCATTCTCACCACAAAAACGAGTTGGAAACTTCGCAAAGTTCAGATTCTGAAAAAGTAGCAAAGTCTGTTCACAAACTTACTACTACTGTAAAAACTATTCTTAGAGTTTAAAATTTAATAAAACGAATTTTTTTATAAATTTTCTTTTAATTTTTTTTGAGAGCTAAAAAAAACAATCATTATAATTTGGAAGGTGTTTTTTTAGGCTTTCTTATGAATTGATTGTAAATTTCCCTTGGAACAAAAGGAGGTCTGTTTATGTTGCTGGATCCATCAACTACAATGGTTTCACCACTCAAATATTTTGCAACATGTGAAGAGACATAAAGAGCACAATATGCGATATCTTTAATGTTTCCCCATTTTTCTGTTGTTTTATCCAAACCCAAAAGTGTAGAGTCTTTAACATCTCTCATTCCACTTAATTTTTCCATCCTATAAAGTTGTTTGATTAATTTCTGAATAAAAAAAGTAAAATTTTTTAAATATTCCGAACCCTTCTGTCCCCATGATAGGTCCTGGAGCAATTCCAACAACTCTGATATTGTATTCTTGCCATTCTACAGCTAAATTTCTTTTTAAGAAAAATTGTTAGTTTTAATTTTTTTTTTTCAAATATTATTAAATTTTGAACCTTGTAATTGCGTCAACAGCAGCTTTTGCAGAACTGGAGTGGATTTGGTACCATGTCATAGGTAAATGAAGAGTAGCAGTGATATTAATGATCAATGAATCTCCTGAGTTCTTCAAATTAACAAAAGATGCTCTTATTAAAAATAAAAATAAATTAAAAAGATAAATTAATAAAAAAAAAAGAATAATAAATTAAAATTTCGTTTAGAACCTGCACATGTTAAATGTTCCAAGTGCATCTATTTCCATCACTGTTTTGAAAGCGTTGGAAGACAAATCTTCCGCTGCGCAAAGAAAATTCCCTGCTGCACCATTCACCAGAATGTCCAACTTGTCTGTTTGGAAATATTTCAACCCTTCTGAGACAACTTTTTCACAACTTTCAAAATTTCTTACATCTCTTCAAAAATAAAATTATTTTTCTTTTTTTTTTTCTTTTGGGATTCTTTTTTTACCCTGGGATTCCGACCGCTTCTATCCCCTTCAATTTTAATGTATTGATGGAATTCTCCAATACATTTGTTCTTCTTCCCATAAGTATCAATTTTGCTCCATGAAGACCAAATGCCTTTAAAAATAAAAATTATGAGCCAAATAAAAGCAAATTAATATCTATTCAATTTGTCCAAAGAGGAAATTGAAATAAAAGCCTATTTTAAATCCATTATTTGTATTTTATAAATTTTTACTTCTGCTATTCCAAAATTAATTCCGGTTGCTCCTCCAGTTATCAAAGCAATTTTCCCTTTCAGTATATTTTTTTCAAAAACACCATTATAATCAATTTCTTTAATCGAATTCATTTTTTTTTTTATCAAATACAAAATTGAAAACAAGTGAAATCTTTTTCAAACTTTGCTTTTTAAACCTTTCAATCTGGGTTTCCTAATTGGTTACATCCCTTTCTCGAGTGTTGTAACCAAAGAAAGGTTTCTAGGATTTGCAAATAATGTTAAACATCACAAGTAATTGCAAAAATTGTTCGATTTGAATAAAAAATTTGAGGTTTATATAAGAAGTCCATATTGTTTTAATTTATGGACATCTTTTATACTGGCTTGATCCTGGAAACATCTTTTTAATCTTTATTTAATTAAAATTTAAATTTTTATAAATAAAACAAAAAAAAAATGAAAATCACAAAAAATCTTTTCCAGAAAAACTTCAAATTAAAAACATTCTCATTTATTTTGATACCTTCCATATACTATTATAATCAATCAGAATCTGTATTATGCAAACAACTCAATAATGAAGAAGAGAAAAAAACAAGCAAAATATCCAAAGGAGCAAAAGTGAGTCTTATTGCATTGGGGATAGTTGGTACACTAGGAGCGATATTTGTCCCATTCATTTCTCCTGCATTCAAAAAATTATCGGCACCTTATCTTCCTGCTAATGATTCGCTGAGAGATGCCATGATCAACACTTGCATTTCCAACAACAGAAAATTTATATGTGATTTAGGGAGTGGTAAAAAAATTCTTCATAATTAATTGATATATTTACGATTAAAGATTTAATTAATAATTATTTGAAACATATGTGATTTGATTGATATAATTAAAATTGATAGAATAAACAATCAAATCGAAATGAAAGAAAAAAAAAAATATAATCAAAATGTTAATGTGTGCACAAGATTGTCATTATTAAGATATCAATTATCACCAATCATTAATTTAAATGTGATTTGTAAATATCCAAAATATAAATCTAAAGATTTTTTTTTAAATTGAAAAAAACTGAAAAGATTTCAAATTTGAAATCCATCACTGTCTTTCTTTTAATTTGAATTATAGAGGGAAAAATAATATAGAAATTTATTTTTAAGGGGATGGATGTTTGGTGATAGAAGCAGCCAAAAAGGGAATCAAGGGGGTCGGTTACGAGCTAAATTGGGTGTTGGTAATGTTGTCAAGATACAACGCGAGAAAAGCAGGGGTTTCTCATTTGACAAAATTCGTTAAAAAAGATCTATGGAAAACTGATTTGACTCAATTTGATGCCATCTTATTTTGTGGAGTACAAAGCATGTAATTTTTAAATTAAAAAATTATTTTAAAAAATTATTTTCAAAGAATAAAATTAAATTAAAAATCAAATATATATATAATTATTATTGTTAAAAAAATTAATATAGGATGCCTAAACTTGAAAAGAAACTTGAAAAGGAAATGAAAGAGGAGGCGATTTTTGTTACGGGAAGATTTCCGTTGTCTTCTTGGAAGTGGTCCCAGTATGAAAAGAACAATGGAGAGGGCATTGATAGTTGGTGGCTTTATACAAAAAAAGGACAAAATAATGAAAACAATATTATAATTGAAGAGAAATAAACTTTACCATATTTTAATTGATTTAATTTTTAATATAATTTCATTTTTTTTTGAAAATTTAATTTCATTTATTGAAATAAAAATTTTTATGAATTTATATTGTAAAAGTTCCAACCAAGGAAAGTGACCAGTATCAGGGAGAAAGTTTCTTTGACTCAAACTTGATAAGATGAAATCACTTAACAGATAAAGCAAGTAAGCTTTGGACAGTTTTTGTTTATAGCATACAACCTCGCGGATGGGATTTGTGTTTCTACCCAATTCTATTTGGAATTTTATTGCAATCCCTCTCTTGAAACTTTTATGCCATTTGAACTACAGTTATGGTGAAAAATGAAATGATCAAGAGAATAATCTGTGAGGGAAATTGTTTCTTCTGGTGTTTTGAGATCAATCGAGTTTTCTCTTGTTCCTAAATCTCAAGAAAAAGACTGCACTATCACCGCTCTTACTCATTTTAATTTTGGAAGTAAGTCATAAGTTTTGGAGAGGACCAAATCATCTACTTTGTTGCTACCTGATCGAAATGGTGAAAACTAAATCCAATTTAGACAATATTTTTGTATATTCTTGCAATCCAATTACATGAGAACTTTTCTTTTGATCTTCCTGAAATGAGCCATAAAAAACTCTTGTTTCAATTAATTTCAAAAAAAATTAAATTTTTACTTGAAATTGGATCTAGACGAACTTAAAGTAACCCTGAGATATGTGATCGGAGAAATATTTATTCAATGCTTTGGTACGAATAGTGTTTGCAATAGTGAAATTGTAAATAGTTAGCAAAGAGAGTTAAAATGAAAAAAGATTAAGAAACAAATTTTTGATTAAAATGACCTTATTTCATTTCCTTTTTGTTTCTCATCCTTTTCATGCATCAAGATACTCCCTGTTATGCTTTGTCCCCAATTCCTACTTATTTTGGTTTTCAAAAATTAACAATACTATAATCTTGCTACAGTTTCTGAATCTTTTTTAAATTTCCATTTGACATTATTTAATAATAAAAATCAATTCGTTTAATGCCTTTGAATCAGAATGATCGATTTTATTCTAGATTTTGGAGTTTTCATAATCAATAAGAAATTTTTTTTTGCTTTTAAACAATTGCAGTGAACAAATTTTTTATTTCTTTAGAGGAATTTGGGCAAATTTATGAAAGTTGTAAAGATTACTTTTCATCCAAGTCTTCAAATGGAAGCAATAATAGTGTTAGTTAAAATTAATTATTTGAGGGATTCATTATAAAATAAAATAACTTTTAATGTTGTTATTTAAATTTGAATACTTGTTTTCTTCTTTCCTTATCTCCACAACCATTCACAATCTTATCCTTGATTTACTATTGAACCAAATTCTGCTTTGCAAATATTTAAATCCTTTATCTCCATTGGCTCCTTTATCTCATATGCATTCATAGTTAAAATAGCAGAAACAGTGAATGATTGCTTTTCCAGGAATTCCAAACCCAATTCAAAATTATAAAGGAGATGAGAAACCTAGTAAAAATAGAAAATTATCAGGAAAAATCCAAAAAATATTTTTTGTTAAAGAAAATTAATTGATAACATATCACCTAAAAACAAAAACTTTAATTCTTCTTCAAAACCCTCATATATCCCAAAACGTCTTTTTATCACAACTTTGATATCAAGTACAGTTTCCCACCCTATTATCAATAAACTCAAAACTGTCACTTAATGTTAAAAAATCTTTTTTCAATAACTACATTCAGAATAGGTTTGATGGATTGGGATGATGTGGTTCTTTATTCAAAGGAATTGTTAATGTTGAAAAATAACAATTTAAAGTAGTTCTTAAGTTAATTTCTAATTGTTCCTTTTTTATTCTTAAGTTTTAAAAAAAAAAAAAAATGAAAGAAAATGATATAGAACATAAGGAGATATTTAATTTCTTGAAATCAATCAATTTACAAAAATATTACGCAAATTTTGTTGATGGGGGATATGAAACACTTGAAGACCTAAAGTTTTTTTCAAAAAAGGATTTTGAAATCATAAAGATGACAAATATCCATCAAAATAAGATCTTGAAGAAACTTGAAGAACTTAAAATTGTAAATTATTCAAAATTTATATCACCAAATATAATTTTATTCCACAATAATATTTGAATTTACAAATGATAAAACTTCTTTGGGGATCAAATTAAAAATAATTTCAAATAATATCAATTTTTTTTATATCCATCAAATTGATCATTTAAATACTAGTGAAAAAAATCATGTTGAAGATTTTCTTGGCAAAAACATGATTTCCAAAAAAGAAGAAATCTCTATCATATTGTGGGTTGGACGTGCAAAGGTTTCTTTCTTTGGTAATGATGTTTTTCATCAAAAAGAAAAAAAGAAAAAAAGAAAAAACAAATCAGATTAACGGAGGAAATATATCTTCCTTTTGGTGTCATTTTTCTCAAAAGCTTGAAAGAAGCTTTTGGAAACTTTGACTTCTTTCTTTACTGAGAAAGAGTATTCCAAAAAGAAATAGGAACAAAAACAACGAAGAATCTATCTGAATACTCAAAAAATCGAACAACTAAGATTCTTGGTTGTCTTGTTGCTGGATGCTCTCAAAAAAAATAGAAGATGAATGACAAAGAAGATCAGCTAAAGAAAAAACCTAAATAAGAGCACACCTCCAAAGAGAATTAAATTCAACCACCAATACTTGAATAATCTTGATATTGGTAAAAGAAAATCCAAAACTGATCAATTTGAAATTTTTTTTTAAAAAACTTTATCTAGCAAACAAAAACCAAGAATCGCATCGAAATTAAAACAAAAAATAAAATAATTTTCTTTTTAATTAAGATATGTTATTCTCGGGCATAATGAGCACCCACAAATTTTTTTTTTGTAAAATCATTTTAATGCATGATAAAGATAAAGTGATTTCAATTATACAGTAATCACCATGATTTTAAGCTTTAAACTTGAAATGATCTGATATAAACAGAACTCAAAAATTTGACGCTAAGAAATTTCCAATAATTCAAGATTTTTCAAATTTTTATAAAAAAAAAATGAATATTTTTGAATGTTTCTGGGAGTATTTGTGTTTTATCAAAATTGATAATTTGTTTGAAGAAAATGGAATCAGAAATGAGAGACAAATTACTTCTTTCACCATCGATGAATTCGATCAATTTCTGAATCATCTCAAACAATTAAATGAAATCCAGAAAAGCAAAATCAAATCTTATTTCAACAAATTGAAGGCAAGTTTATGATGATATTCAGAAATTTATTAATGAATTCTTATTTTTCATAGTTCAAAGAAACATTCGAATATCTTAAAATGAGAGGATTGGAGATGTTATTTGATAAACTGATTGGAGAGGAATTATTCACTTTAAATCATCTCACAAGTAAATTGTCAACAGAATTGCTTAAGAAGATGGAAATCAATCCCATTCATTACGAAATATTACTGAAGGATATAAAAATATCTCCAGTAAAAAAAATAGAATTTTTATTAATAAATATTTATAAATAAATATTTATTAATAAAAAAAAAAAATTTTTTTTTTTTGTAGAAAATAGAAAATAATGAAAGCAAAATAGATATTTCTGTGAAACAAAAGAAGGTAGAATTAAAAAAAATATTTCCGAAAGAGAATTTGATGGAAATAGGAGCCTTTTACTATCCCGAACAATGGCCAAGAGAACAATGGGAAAGAGATCTGAGAAACATGAAGGAAATGGGATTCCACTTTACTCATTTCGCTGAATTTGCTTGGTCTTTTTTGGAACCTTCTGAAGGTGTTTTTGATTTTGATTGGCTTGATTATGCTGTTTCTCTGGCACATAAATTTGGTAATTAGTTTTTTTTTTTATTTTAATTTTTTATTTTCATATTTTTTAAATTTTTTAAATTTTTTAAATTTTTTTTAATTTTTTAAATTTTTTTAAATTTTTTTAATTTTCAATTTTTATTGTTTATTTATTTTTCTAGAAACTAAAGTTCTTATTTTTTTAATGATTTAATTTTAAATTTATTTCCTATTTAATATTTTTAGTTTATTGATTTATTTAATTTTTTATTATTAATTTTTTTTCAACATTAATTTTATTTATTTTATAAAAATATACTTTAAAAATAGGACTTAAAGTAATAATGTGTACACCTTCACTTTGTCCTCCTGCCTGGTTAGGAGAGAAATACGAGGAAATATACATGGTGGGACCCGACGGAAGAAGAAAACAGCATGGTGTTCGTGCAAACGCTTCTCTCTCCAATCCCATTTATCTTTCTTATGTTGGTAACTCTTTCCAAAAAAAAATTTAATTTTTTTTTGTTTTTTTTTTTCTTCAAAAATTTTTAAAGTTTTTTAAATTTTTTCAATAATTTTATTTTTATCCAAAATTTTTTTCATTATTTTTATAAAATATTTTCATTTAATATTTTTTTTTTATTTTGATAATTTATAGATAAAATAGTCAGTGAATTGGGGAAGAGATACGGAAAGGATGAGAGGATATGGGGATGGCAGCTGGACAATGAGCCCTTAGTAATTTTTTTTTTTTCATTTTTAATTTAATTTCAAAATAAAAAAAAAAATTAAAAAAAAAAAATTGAAAAAAATAAGCACCAAATAAGAAATATTGACATTTAATTTTTTTTTTAAAATTTATGAAAGGCAAATGCTGATTACAGTGAATCTTCTTGTTTCTCTTTTCAAAATTGGTTAAAAGATAAGTACCTCCATGACATCCATTCCTTAAACATTGTAAAAAAATCCTACTAAATAAAAATAAAAAAATAAAAAAATAAAAAGATATTAAAAATAAAAAAAATAAAAAAATAAAAAAATAAAAAATAAAAAAAAACAAAAAAAATAAAAAATAAAAAATAAAAAATAAAAAAATAAAAAAAATAAAAAAATAAAAAAAATAAAAAAAATAAAAAAAATAAAAATAAAATACTCTAATGATTTG
>JAMYWO010000037.1:143602-218001 GCA_024220525.1 Cochliopodium minus | reverse complement strand
AAAATAAAAAATAAAAAATAAAAAATAAAAATAAAAATAAAAATAAAAAATAAAAAATAAAAAATAAAAAATAAAAATATAAAAATATAAAAAATCAAAAAATAAAAATTTTTTACTTATTTAAGCGAGGAGTGGAGGGGGAGGTGACCACTTTGGTTTCACGTGTGAATTTATTGTTGTTGGGGCTCATGGTGGTGGTGCGCATAGTGAGAGCGCTACTAGGTGCAATGATTTGCTTTTGTTGGAGAATTTCTTTTAATACCTATCATTTCAAAATAAAATTAAAAAAATAAATAAAGTCAAAAAATAAAATAAAAACAAATAATGGAATCAAAAAAATCATAAACAATCAAAATATAAATAAAAATCAAAAAAAAAATCAAAAAATAAAAATACAATAAAAAATAAAATCATTGTATACATAAAATATATATTTTATTATAATAAAATAAAAAATAAAAAATTGAAAAATTTCAAAGAATAAAAAAATATTAAATTTAAATTTAAAAAATTAATTTGATGGTAAATATTCAAAATAAAAAACAAATGTATTGTTAAAAAAAAATAAAAAAAATTATTAACAAAAAAAAAAAAAAAAATTATTGACAAAGTTTTTTTACATTGACAGTGATCCTCATGTTTTGTTCGATCAAGTTTTGAGAGTTGACAGTTCCATTGTAGAAAAACTCATCACCACTTCTCACGAGGTTGGACAAAGTGAGTTTGAGCTCTTGGGAAGGCTTGGCGAGTTCGTCGCTTTCTTTGACAAGCTGGGAGCAAACCAAGTTCATCATCTGAATGAGCTTCTCCCTGTTTTTCTCATAGGAGCCCTTTTCGTTCTCGTCGAAAATCGAGACTTTCCAGGTCTTATTAAAAAATTAAAAAAATAAAAAAATATTAAATAATTAAAAAATTAAAACAAGCAAAAAACTAAAAAAAAAATAATTTATAAAATTAAAAAAATAAAAAAATTTACAAAATTAAAATAATTAAAAATTTTTTAAAAACAAACAAAATTAAAAAATTAAAACTAAAAAAAAAAAAATTTATAAAAAACAAATGCTTTTTTTAAAATTAAAACTGAATAAAGTGTTTAAAAATAATCCATAAATAAATTTAAAATGCACAATGAAGAGATAAATTCTTTCTAAACAAATTAATTGAAATTTACCACAAATTTAAAAAAAAAATGAAAAATTGTTCAAAAAAATTAAATTGTATTAAATTAATATTTTTACTTTTATGACAGGCAAGAGTTCACGGATGTTGGAGTCAGACTCCTTTAACTCATCACTCTCTTGTCTGGGCTTAAGGTTCAAGATTAGATTGGTGGTGGAACTCATCACCTCGTTTTTGTCCTCGTAGCTATTTTTGATGTTGGGCATTCCCTGGTTGTAGGTAGTGGATCTGATGAGATTATTGTTGGATTTGCTTTTGATACTTGATTAATTCATGAAAAAAAAAAAAATTAATATTAATTGTGAAATCACAACAAAAATAAATGAGATGTTTCATCTCAAATTATATATATTTTTAAATTGTTTGATCCAAAGAAATCATCAAATCTCTTTTGATAAAATAATTATTTTCCCTCTGGATAAATCATTTTCCTTTTTGTACACCAAGGAATTATGATTCCAATATATGTTTTTCTAATATATTTTCAACAAATGAAGAAAAATCAATATTTATATTTTTGTAAGATATTCGAACTTTATATAACTAATAGATTAAATACATGTATTTCTTCTCTTACCCATTCAAAAGACTATTGGTGGATTTATTCATATAAAGATTATTGTTTCCATTGCTTCCATTCTCCTGTATGATACGCTTTTGGACAAAATCTGTGAGCAAAGCTATCTTAGTGGAAAGATTCTCCTCAGAATTATTGAAGTTATCCCAATTCATCTGTCTGAGATCCTTGATGACACAACATTTGACAAATTCTACACAATTCTTCCCAATCACTTGACATGTGGTCTTAAATTTGGGCTCAGGAGTAGATTTCTCGACCAATTCTTTGAGTTTAGCCAAGAGATTGTTTGCAGAATGTTTCCTGAATTCGAATTTTGCTTTATCTTCAACATGATTCTTCAAATCATCCTATTATTATAAAAAGAAATAAAATTTCTTCATTGTTGTTTTGATCTTGTTTTTAAAACATTTATAAAAATTTATTTTGACCATAAATATGAATTATTTTGATATAACAACAACCATATATATCCCCTTAATAGGATATATGATTTGAATATTGACTGATTATAATTCTTAATTGCTTTTTAATCCTAAATTATAACGCCAAGCTTTTCAATAGGCCTATTGGAAATAAAATATATATTTTTTCTTTTCATTATACCTTCATTAAGGAGAGATCCAACATGGTCCTGGCGATGTTGTTCCAAAACGAAGAGGTGGAATGATTCATGAAAGAACCCCTGAGCAAATCAGAATTGATGTGATCTTTCTCATCAATGTTCTGAGTATAGCTGCTCTGGATGTTATCATCCAAGAATTCATCCCCAATGACGAATTCCTCTTCAAATGAAAATTCTTGTTCCTTCTCCAATTTCTCCCTTTGTTCTTTCTCCTTTTGCTTCTTATGATTATCTACACTATTGATGTCCAATGGCAGTTCATAGAGATCATCCATCTCTTCACTTTCGTTGTCCACATCATTTGCATGATCGCCCAGAAGCTCCGTTATCACATCTTTGGTATCCACACTCTCCTGGAAATTGCTGCCTGGATCCTCGAACGGGATCAATTCTTCATCCAATATATATTCCTCTATATTCTCATCTTCTACCAATTCAAAATTGAATTCATTGTCATCCACAATATCACTCATAAATAAAATTAAATATATGTGGAATATGTGTATTATTATTTATGCGGATAAAAATTGATTGCAACCTATTTTTTTTTTTTATATCAATAAAGTTTAATTAATTTTTTTTTTTTCCTTTTGAATATAAAAAATTGCATCTTAGGATCTAATGATATCGAAACTATAAATCAATTATGAAATATAAGTAAAATTTTGCGTAAGGATGTATAAAATGGAAGTATTTATTATTTATTTTTAGAAAGCCAATTTTAGATTGAGGGGTCAGAGATACAAAGAAAAATTTTTATAATTTATTTGTTTGAGCTCAAAAAAAAAGAGTTTTTTTTTTTATTCAAAAGATCATTTTTATGATTTCAAAAGTGACAAACTTGGGAAGTTTAATTTTGCTCGAAAGAAACTTCCTTCTGAGGGATAACAAAAATAGAAGGATGGTGTCTTTGATGTGAGAGGTGAAATATTGATGAGTGTCAGTGCTCCAGTTGTACCTTCTCTCTCCTGAATTTATGATCCTTTTAAAAAATAAAAATAAATAAAAATAAAAATAAAAAAAATAAAAAAATAAAAAAAATAAAACTAAGTGGTGAATTTGATGGTTTTTTAATTACAATATGGATGGATCTTTCAAGACCAACACAGGGGAATACTTAATGTCTTTGAGGAAAAAATAAATTATAATTAAAAATTTATAATTTTTATTTTTATTTAATAAAAAAGAAGCAACCATTATTTCCCAATCCCAATTGTCCTATTTTTTAAAAATTTTGTTTAATTTTTATTTTTTTAATTTGTTTTTTACCAAAATCGTTCCCTCCCCAAGCAAAAAAGCTCCCGTTACTTTTGTACATGTAGGAGCTCTTTGAGGAGCTGTAAATGGAGACTATGAGGGGATCATTCATGAAGAAAGTGGGTACATTCAAAAATGGGATTTCTGGCTTTCCAATGCCTTCAAAAAAAAAATTTTTTTATTTGATTTTTAATTTAATTTTTAATTTTTAATTTTTTTCTATATTTTACCCAATTCTCCACTTTCATTCGAACCAAAGACAAATAACTTGTTTTCCAGAAAAATCAATTTACAAATAAAAATTTAAAAATAACATTTCTTGTTTCAAACTAATTACGTCTCCATTTTTCTTGAGTATCATGGAATGTAACCTATTTTGTAAAAAAAATTAAAAGTAAAATTTATTTTAAAATTGAAAGTAAAATTAATTTTAATATTAAAAGTAGAATTTTTTAAAAAAATTATTTATTAAATTTTTTTTTTTAAATAATTTTATTAAAAATTTTTTTGACCCTCCCAAAGAAATAGACTGAATATTTGGGTCGTTCATCAAGAGGTTGACAGAAAACAGATTTTTGTTTTGGCCCAATCCCAGTTGGCCTTTCTCGCTGATAAAAAAATAAAATAAAAAAGCGTTAAACGATTAAAATGGTTGATTCAAAAACAAAAAAAAATTATTTTTACCTTCCTCCGAATATTAATAACTGATAAAAAATTTCGTTTATAAAATAATTTTATAATAAATTAATAAAACAAAATTTTCATAATGAAAAAAAAAAAAAATTTGAATATTCCAAAAAAAAGTTTTTTAAAAAGAAAAAATAATTCAGGCCTGAAATGATTACGTCTCCATTTTTTTTGTCTATATTTTGAGATAGTAAGTTTATTTTAAAAAAAATTAATTTTTTTTTTTTTTTGTGAAAATTAATTACAAATCATCGAGTGATCAAAACCACAGTGAATAGATTTGATGTTTTGATCGTTGAGCAAAAGCTGTGGAATGCCCATGTTTTGGTCGTTTCCTGATGTTAAGTTACCAAGCTAAAAAATGATTATAAAATAAAAATAAAAATAAAAATAAAAATAAAATAAAAATAAAAATAAAATAAAAATAAAAATAAAAATAAAAATAANATAAAAAATAAAAAATAAAAAATAAAAAATAAAAAATAAAAAATAAAAAATAAAAAATAAAAAATAAAAAATTTTTAACCTTTGACTTTCAACGAACTTTCAAAGAGCACAAAGTCCTTGTTGTTTTTGTCGAAGAAAACAAAAGGGGCGAGAGAAACGCAAACCATTTTCTCATTGAAATCACAGTACAAGACACAATCGAAACATTCCCTCACGATTTCAAACTCGACATTGCATTCGTTGACGTTGGTACTTAAATGGAAGGACTGATCTACTCTTTTCTTTTCATCTTTTTTCTTTTGTGAAAACCTCTCTTTTCCAGCAACGTTCTTCACGTTGTTTTGAGGGAGAATGAATGCACGATAATCGTCAATAACTTTCTCATTTTCTGAAATTTCTTTTTTAGCAATGTTTTGCTTCTTAAAAAAAAAAAAATTAAATTAATGAAATATCTTTTACATTTTTTTTTTTTTTTTCTTTTTTTATTTTTTGATTAATCGCAAATGGAATTAAAATATTTGGAAAAGAAATTAAAATAAAAATCGAAGTAAATTTTCTGCACATTTTATTTTTTACTTTAAAAATTGTTGTCAAATAAAAAAATGAAACTAATTTTGATAAATTGAACGAAAAATAAATACCGAAAATACAAAAATAAAATTAAGATGTAAAATAAAACAATAAAATATGTAATAAAAATAAAAAAATAAAAAAATAAAAAAATTAAATAATAAAAAATATAAAAATACAAAAATAATTAAGATGTAAAATAATACAATAAAATATGTAATAAAAATAAAAATGTAAAAAAAAGTAAAAAAGGGTAAGGGTTACACCATTCCCCAAACAAGACACAAAGACGCCGAAATTTCTTTGAAACACCTCCAAACTGTACTCACTGATAAAATCCAAGACGTACAACTTGTTCACTTTAGTATGGGAGCTAACGAAATCTCTGTGGGGGGTAAACAAAGAAAACTCTTCAACCTTTTTTTTTCTGATCTCGTCGTATTGCTTGAAAAAAATCTCCGCGTTGGTTTCTTTCGATTGCACTATTGATTGGCATATCTCGTTTGCTGACGTTGTGTCCACTATCTTCCCAAATTTGCAGAGTTGGTATCCGAATTCAAGAAACCTGAAACAATAACTTACTTTTTTTATTCCAACAAAAAAGATTGATTTAAAAAAAAAAATGAAAAATTTTTGAAGAAAAATAAAATTTTTTCAAAAAAAATATTTAATTATAATTAAAATAATTTATATTAATAATAATTAAATAATTTTTAATGAAAGTTTTTAATAAAATAATCATTTTAAATGAGAACTTTAAATAATCATTTATGACGATAATTTTTTTTTTAAAATAATAATGAATAACAAACAAAAGTAAATATTTTTATTTAAATTTTTCTTACAATTTTTTCTTCCCTTTTCATAATTTTTGGTTTTGAACATGACCGTTGCTTTATGATAGCTCCTCGCTTCATCCCACAACACCGATTTTCTTTTTTTTTTTTTGAAACAAAAAGTTGAAAAAATAAAAATCATTTTTGGAATAAAGTCACCTCACTTTTCGTACTCTTATTGAATATATTTTTTCGAAATCAAATTTTTTCATCAGCACATATTTATCAGGCAAAAAAGTGGTGAATACCTTTCAATTTTGTAAAATTTTCTTTAAATTTTTTATTCTTTACACAAAATTTTTTTTTACGCAAAATAAATCATTTTGGGATAACATTTCACACCAATCTTTGAATTTATACAAGGCGAAATTATACAATCCTTTTTATATGTGAAATATAAATTATAATTTCAAAGTTTGATCCAATAATGCTTGATTAATTCACTCACCCATTTTTATTTGTATCCTGCTGGAATCTTTGCCTGATATTGTCTTTAGATTTTCTTTTCTGCAGATCATATTTTCTTTTTCTACTATCTCATGCTCATATTCATCTAAAGATTAATTATTATAAGTGAGCATATTTTGGATAGAAAAAGAGATAACCTTTTATGATCACAATATAATCCCAATCAGAATTTTCATTATATAATTCATAGCATCTTGAACCAAATAAATAAATATTCAAACTTATATTCAAATTGAAAAGAATTTTGAATATTTATCAAATTAAATTACCAATAGATTTCATCAAGCTCGATAATATCCAATAAATTATACAAATCCATCCAATTTTTTTTTTTTTTCCATAATTTAAATTATGATTGTTGAGATGTGGCAAACAGAGGTATTCAATGGTGGAAAGTTAAAGGTTAATTCGTTTTTAAATGTTTGAAAGACTTTAAACTTGAAATTAAATTATTTACAAGAAAAAAAGAATAAATTTTTTAAAATTTTTAATTATCAATAATTTGAACCAAGTACAGAAGGATCAATAAACCAATGTACAACACCATGCTCAGTATCCTTAGAAGAAATGAGAGAACTAGGAATGTCCTTTGAAGGGATCTCTATAGCTTTTTGAAAAGGAGTTTTCTTCTCAGCACCAGTCGCAACAAAGGCGACGTGGCGGGAATTATTGATGAGGGGCAAGGTGAATGTGATTCTCTCTGGAGGAGGTTTTGGGGAATCATTGAGGTATGCAATCAGACTGTTTTGCTCTTCGAGTAATTTGTGGTTTGGGAAAAGAGAAGCGGTGTGTCCTTTAAACAAGAAATTTAAATGTGAAGGAACAATATCGAAAATATTTAAAAAAAAAAAGAATAATTTTCAATTTAAAAATAATGAATTATTACAATAAACCATTTTTATACTAAACAAAAAAAAAGTCAAAATAACAAAAATCATTGAAAAAACGAATTATATACATGAAATGAATAAAATAAAAATTCTTAAAATTAAAATAAATTGTTACCATCGGGACCCATTCCCAATAGGATCAAATCAAAAGAAGGAATAGCCTCATTCACTCCGAAAACGTTCCTGAGGTTGGTTTGGTAGTCCTCCGCACATTTAGAAAGCTCGAGCTCGTCTTTGATGCCATAAAGTTGGGATTCTGGGTGGTTCGTCTTCTCTGTAAATATGTTTTTTTTTACGGCGTTGTAATTTGAGTCTTGATGTGTTTTGGAAACCTTGATAAATTTATTAAAAATAAAAAATTAAAAAAAATTCAAATTTTAAATTTTTCTTTTAAAATATCTAGATATTTTAAAGAAAGAAAAATTAAATAAACATTCAAAATAAGTTTTGTTACCTTTCTCTCATCGACCAAAAAGACATGCCAGTTTTTCCAATCAATATTGTTGATGGTATTTTCTTCATTCAATCCCTGTCCGAGAATCACTGGCAAAGATCCACCAGATAATGCGATGAAAAATTTCCCTCTTTCTTTGATGCTTTTCTCTATAAATAGATAGTCAAAAAAAATGATTTTTATTTGTTGAATTTATTTATATGAGATCTTTATATCAACAAAAGATCAATCATAAATGATAATTTGACAATTCTAATCAATATCAGAAATATCTTCCAATCAAATATTGATCCTTACCAGATATTTCAGAGACGAATTTGGTCAATTCAGGGCCAATTTCTTTGGTAGGGAAAATGTGGAATTTATTTTTGTTGGTATCTTTCATGATGAGTGAAATGAAACAATTTTTTTTTTTTAATAAATTTTTTATTCACAAAATATTTCACCCATATCATGACTATAGATTGTGTCTGCACATGAGATATGTGAGAAAATGGAAATTATCAGAATAAGGATGAATATAGGTCCATATTTCAACATTTTTTTTTAATTTAATTTATTTGATATATTCTAGAAGATAGAATTTTTGGGATATTGATAGCAAAAATCAAATAAGAAGATATATAATATTATGTATCTGGGGAAAGATAAAAATTAATTTAAATAAAATATGATTTAAATAAAATAAAAATTAATTTTTCTTATTTTGAATAGATTTGTCAATATTTGTTCTTTTTGATTTCTTCTATTAACAAGTCAGAACCTTGACTTTCATAGGTGGCACTATCCTTCTTCTTCATGAAGTGGTAGACACCAAAAGCAACAGAAACACCAAAAAGGATGGAGAGAGGGAGAAGGGAAGCTTGCAAAAAAGTTTTTTTGGGCTCTCCTTTGATAACGGAGGATCCTTGCAAAATTGAAGATTGATCGAGGTAATGATTATTTACTAGAGGAATCAAAAAAAGATAATAAAAGATTAAATAATTTAAAAATAAAATGAAAATAAAATAAAAAAATTCACCATTTTGATTTAAGATGCTTGCATGATCTTCAATTTCTTCGACTTCAGAATTAGAAAACTGAGCGCAAGAATTAGAATTACTCTTTCTCTTACTTTTCACTTGGACAGCCTCCTCCTTTAGCTCCTCAGCTTCCTCCAAAGTGGACAAAGGAGTCTCCCCATTATTTATGGTGTTACTCGAAAATCTTCTTGGAGTGGAATTTTCCCCACTTGCCTCCTTTTTTTCCATTTCAAAATTATTTATATATCTTGCTATTTCTTTTTTGTCATGTTCTTCTGCTATTTGTATCGCCAATTTGCCTTCCTAAAAAAATTTTTTTAGGTTTGAATTGAAAATACAAGATCATGCATGTTTAATATAAATATTAATTTTCTTAAAGATGTTGATCACTTTTTGACTTTTTTATAATTATTATTGCTTTCTGTGATTTATAATTATTTAATTTATCACATAAGTTTTCCTCCTTTATTTTTTGGATGAATTGAATAAACTAATTTTCATTGAAAATTAGATAGAATGAAAAGAAAATTGTTTTACATTATCTTTTAATTGGCTATTCGCCCCATTTTTGAGAAGTAATTTGACTACAGATAAATGCAGCTCTGCGGCAAGATGTAATGGGGATTTCCCCTCTTTATTTATTTCGTTGATATTTGCTTTGTTGTCAATTAATAATTTTACAATTTCTACATATCCCAATTTGGAGGACAAATGTAATGGTGTCCTATAATTGAGTTATGAATAGGTTATAATATTATATATGATACTTTGAATGTATTTGTATATTATTTATTACCTCTCATCTTTATCTTTGAGATTAATATCAGCTTTATGATCTATTAATTTGTTGGCTATATCATAATATCCCATTCTTGAAGCAAGATGGAGACATGTCCATCCATCCCTATTGGTCTTCAAATCAATAGGTGAATTATATTGGAGCAATAAATCAATGATCTCCTCATTTTCACTCTCCACTGCTCTATACAAAGGAGATCTACCATCATTAGATATTAAACTTAAATCAGCATGTTTTTCGATCAATACTTCAACACATTCCATTTTTTCTTCTTCAATTGCACATTGAATGCATGTTCTTCCCTCATCATCCAATTTGTTTATATCGAATTTGGCTAAAATCAGAAATTGGGAAATTAATTTTAAACTTCATAATAATTATTTTTACTCAGTAATAATTCCAAACTATTTGCCTTTCCATTTTCTGCAGCTATATGTAATGGTATGAATGTTTCATCTTCATAATATTCGTCAATCAAATTAAATAATATTTCCTCATTCTCCAAAATAAGATTGATTATTTGTTCATCTCCATCTTTAGATGCCTCTATAAGTTTATTTTTGAATTCTTCTATGCTGCTAGTCATTTATATTTGTACAATTTAAACAATTTTTTTTTATATTTTTGATTGATTCAAATTTGTTACATATTCTTTATTTAAGATATATTTTGCTTATCAAGATAAATAATGAAATTTTTTAGGCTTTTGATAATTTTCTTTTGGGATCAGAGAATTTTAATAAACTTATTTATATCCTTAAATTGAACTTGATGGCAGAAAAAGAGACAAATTTTTGTCAATTATGAACAAAATTGATGTTTGGGAAGGTATTGGTCTTATCTTGAAAAGCCAAAACAACCACATAATGCTCAAGAATCATTTTCCACTCTTCAAGCTCATCAAACCACTCAATCCTCTCGATCCTTTGCTTGTCTTTAGGATCTATGAAATGATTATAAACATGATACATAGTGAAAGCGTTGCATTGGTTGAACCCACAAGTGACATATCTTTCCTTTTGTGTCTCGAGGCTAGGATATTTCTTAAAGCTAAGAAGTGAAATTTTTTTTTTCTGAGAATTTTAAATTAAGAAAAAAATAGGGGATTATGAGAAATTTACTTTTAAATTTGATATCATTGTTTTCCCAAAAGGATCATCAGGATTGATTTGTTCATAAGTTATAAAAGCACTGGTTTGGAATGTATCACAGCTCCACTTGATGAGGTCAGTCCCATTTTCGGGTGGGACATAAATTAAAACACATTCGGAAACAAAAAGAGTAGGAACTCTGAATAAAAAAAAAAATTGAAAAAAAATTAATCAATTTATATTTTTTTTTTGTAAAGTTACTCTTTTTTTAAACCACAATTTACGAGAAAATATTCGTCCAAATTTTTTGAGTCCCTTAAATTTAATGATATCAAATGATATTTCTCGCAGTGTATCTCTCCTTCCACTTGTTTCTTTTCTTCACCTATTAGAGTTTTAAGGCTCTGGTTGAAATCTATGATGCTCTTTTTTTTGATAGTGACCTCCTTGAAATCTGTCTCAACATAATTTATTTTCAAGTTTGGATTGTTATTGATCTAGAAGTAATAAAATTCTTTGGTAAATTTATTTTGTCAAGCATTTCAAGAATCAATCTGGATTTAAATTTTAGTTCGTCACAACAAAAACATATTTTCAGAAATTCATATATAAATGATAGGAATTAAAGTTTAATTCGAGATATTTCAATTTATCAAATAAAAATTTGTTATATCAATATTAATCAATCAATATCTAAATTATAAAAAATTTTTTCTTTCAAATATATAAATTTTCAGTTTTCATTTTACCAAATTAAAAAATGTGGTATCGAATCCTGCTCCTATGTTTATTATTTGCCTTTCTTGTGTGCCATCTCCAATGAAACTATTTATTTTGTTCCTGAAAAAATCTACACGAGCATAATAGCCCCTATTCATCAATGGAGCCCTGACTATCAGAGTCTCTTTTTTCACGAAATATTGGAGATATTCATCTTTATAATATCCTTTAGATACAGATGAGCTGAATTTTGATGAAAATATTAATTGAAAAATTAAAAGAGAATATGGTTTAATTCGAACAATTTGCAAGATGCTGCATCATCATTGGTATCTCTAACTGCTTGATCGAAAGATTGGATTTGCATTTTTTTTTTAATGGTGATTTTTATAAAAATTGTTAGATGCTTTTTAAAAATAAAAAGTCTTGAAAATTTTCTTGTGAAGTTGAAGAAAAAACACCAAATTTTTAGAATCTCAAGTGATGCTCTTTTTGGTTTTCCGCCAACAAAGTAAAAATTGGCATATCCCAACAGTGGTAGTTCTGTATTCTCTGAATTCCATGAGATCTCCAATTTCTTAAAAAGATTTTCAAAGTCCAAATGTTTTCAAAGTAGAATTTTACAAAACTGATATCTAAATGGAGAATATGGTTTGCTTTGAGATATATGTATTTAACTTTGCTTTTCTCAAATGGATGAAACTTGAAACTCAAAATTTGAGATAACTTTTCTCTTTTATTGTGAAAAACACAAAAGAAAAAAACAAATAAAAATTAAAAAAAAAAAAAAATTGAAATGGATCCACCCACTCAAAATGGTATAACAAATAATACTCAATAATTCTTTCTTATATTTTGAATGAACACTTATAAATTTGCAATAATAAAAACCCTCAAATAATATTTTAACATTCCTTATACAAATGATTCCCTTCAATATCATAAACTATACTGAATTATTTATTCTTCCATAGAATATATAAACAAACTTGTAAAATTTGTTGATAAAAAGAGCCACAAAAAATACGGGATCTGCCAGTACTTGGGAGAAGTAACCACATCTTACATCAACAGAGATAATGTGAGGAGTATGAATCATTTTAAAGTGGATGACTTCAACTACGTATTTAGAACAGGGAAGGACATAAACAATGGTGAAAAAATAAAAATAAAAAACAAAGATAATAAAAAAAAATAAAAAACAAAGATAATAAAAAACAAGATAATAAAAAAAATAATAAAGATTTTTACAACAAAGATACTTTTAAAAATTTTTTTTTTTTTTTTACAATTTATAAAACATATTCATTGAATCTTTTAATAAGATGTCATTGGAGATTATAATTACTCACCAAATGATAAATCCACTCTTTTGCAGATAAAGAGTAAAATGAGTTGCTTACCTGGAAACTTCATTTTTTATTATAAACACAAAAGTGAAAGTAACGGACCTAATTACCAGAGCTTACCAGTGTTTAATCTACTCAATACCAATATTCTTAATATATCTCATCTAGTGGTATAAAAATTTTAATTTACAAACTAAAACAAATGATTTTTGTTTTATACAATTTTTTAGGAAAATGATATAGATGAAGAAGTTGGGGAAGATGAAAACACAAAAACTCCTTTCCCTCTTTTACCCAGCCTTTTCGTTTTAGTTGACGAAAGAACTCTCAAAAACGAATTCAAAATTAATGAATTACCGAATAGTGTTTGGCCAATTATTCTTTCATACTTTAAAACAAATGAGCTTCCCCAATTAAACACTGTTTGTAAAAAATGGAAAAACCACTGTGAAAACGATTTTCATTGGTAAATTTAAATATTTATTTTTCTTTTGAAGTATTTTCATTTGTTTTCTAAAATTGTTTTTATTTTTTAATCTATTTTTTCATCATTTGTTTCAAGGAGCTAAACTTTTTTTAAAATTTATAAAGGAAAAAAAGATTGGAAGTAGAATACAGTTGGATGGACAAACTACCTGAAAAAGACAAAGAAAAAACATGGAAACAACAATATCTTGACCAAGATTTTCAAATAAATATCCAACAAGTTGACAGAAATAGGAATAATCTAGGTATTTTGTTTTAAAACAGTTTTTTGTTTCAATTTCTTATTTTGAATAGTCATGTCTTCTCACACTGTCAAAATATCCCCCAATTCATCTTTGAAACGATTGGTGAATGTAATACAAAATTCACTGGGGGAGCATCACAACTTCAAACTTCCACATGAATTTTTTTCTCTTGAGATTTCCGCAAACTGGAATCCTGACTCAAAGAGTGTGAGGGAGTCTGGTTTGAAGAACGGATCTGTTTTGAACTTTGCTTATGAACCTCCCAAAATGTATTGTGACTAAAATGGATAACACAATAAAAGAACAGAAATAAAATAAACTTTTCTTTAATCTTTCAACACAAAATAAATTTTGAATTTTTTATAAGGCCATGAAATCAAATTTTTCATCAGGAACAGAATAAATAAATACACAAGGCAACTTCTCAATGATGGCTTTGGTCAAAAAGTTTTTGAGATCCATGATCAAATCTCGAAACTTGATGTATTTGGAAACAGGAGCATGGATGTTCTTGATGGAGGGGGTAGAAAGGGTGGTCATCTCCTTGATGATTCCAAAAGGGAGTTCAAGAGCGACAACACTAAAAGATCTCTGCGAATCAATGCGGAGGATCTTGTTGGAAATCGTCTTTTTGATGCTGTTCTCTAGGAACTTTTTGTCACTGACCCTCATTGGCTTGTTATCTGATTCGAGGATCACAACAGTGACATCTTTTTGATGGCTTTGGGATTGCTTGGATTTGATGATGTGGATGATATCGCTGGAGGTATCGATATTGCTGAAGAGGGGGTTGTTACCATCGTTAGAAGGGGGGCTACCAACAACGAAACTGTTATTGTTATTTCGAGAAAGGTTGTTGCCATGAAGAGGATGATTCGTTTGTGGGCTCGGAGGTTGGTTTTTGGGAATGCTCGAAGATTGTGTTGAATGAATACTCTTCGATTCAACAATGTTATTGTTGTTATTATTGTTAATGTTCTTTTTATTAATGTTGAGGTTGTTTTCATTATTTGTCTCAATGATAGAGACTTTGTTTACACTGTTTACGTTGGATTCAATGATGTTGCTGTTGTTGGGAGGAGCAGGATCAACGATGCCAGGTTTATTTACAATTTTGGAAGAGAGATACGTGACAATGTCATTAATTTTGACGTTGGAGTGAGTTTTGTCAGGGACGTACAAGATCTTGACCAAACCCTGCAGCAAAAACTTGATTTTCAAGATGATCATCCAATCTATCGCACTAGATTTACAACTACTTATCAGCTTTTCCTCATTCATCTCGTCATGAAAATACTCTGCCGAGATCCCACATTTCCACAAAGACTTTGCAATGCTCATCCTCTCCTCCAACATCTTCAAAGATTTCTTTTCATCGATCACTTTCTCCTTAGAGACAGAACATACCAAAACTTGAACGTTGGAACTAAACTTGTTCAAGTTTTTCTGTATTTCTGCTTTGTGTATTCCCGCCACAATTTTTTCAATGGCTATTTTCACTCCCACTGCGCACGTCAATTTGGACTGGTTTGTTTTGAAGCTGGAAATCAGTTTGTCGTAACGTCCTCCTGCTGCCACGATCTGTTCGTCTGGGTTTTTGAAGAGAATCTGGAAGGCCATCCCACTGTAGTAGCTCCTTTTGATGGGCAAAGCCAAGTCTATCTTCGTCTGTTAAATTTAAAATTTGTATCAAGATTTAATTAATAAGAAAAATATCATGATTAATAAGGAAAGAAGAATATTTTCTTTTTTTTTTCAAAGAAGAGAATTTTTATGGCAGCTCCATTTTTATTCCATCTCATTGATATATTTAGGATTAACATATTATAGTTGGTTTTTCCAATATGAAACTTTTAATACTCCCAGAGATGTTTATTTGGAGATTGTTTCTTATTTGAAATTATTTTTATAAACTTTATCGAGTAAACAATAAAAACCAACAATGGAATCGAAATTAAATCTAAAAATAAATATTTTTGTTTCTAATTAAGATATGTTATTCTCGGTCATAATGAGCATCCACAAAAATTTTTTTTGTAAAATCATTTGAATGCATTATAAAGATAAAGTGATTTCAATTATACGTAATCACCATGATTTTAAGCATTAAACTTGAAATGATCTGATATAAACACAACTCAAATTTTTTATGATGCAAAGAAATTTCAAAAAATTCAAGATTTTTGCAATTTTTATAAAAAATATCACATATTATTACTATAATGAATCATTATCAGATATATATAAAATATTATAAAGAAAAGAGATTCAAGCATCATATTATCATCGATGTAGATGATTTCTATATCGTTGTGATTGTGAAATAAGATTTGTTTTTGTTTTTTTTTTTACTCGTTTCAAAATGCCCATTATTTTCAAGTAGGATGCCAACGTTTCCAGTTGCGAGATGACCTCAAGACCCTTCTTGCTAGAATGAAAAAGATTTTGCATGGATTTGACGATACTGAGGAAACCTCCTTTGAGCTTCAAAAACTCGAAAAGCTTTTCGACATTCTTCTCTTCTATTTTCAAATCATAAAGTTTGGATTTCAACAAGCTTCCTCTCGCATTGCTTCCCTTTAGCAGCTTGTAAACTTGCTCCCATTTTTCGCTGGGTATTTTGCAAGTCTCCAAAATTGCATCTATGAGTTGACACAGGTTTATCTGTTAATTTCATAAAAAAAAAATAAAAGATTTATAAAATTAAAAAATATTTTTTAAAAGAATAAAAAAATTAAAAAAATAAAAATAAAATTACATTAAAAAATGATTTTAATTTATAAAAAAAAAAGAGAAAAATAAAATAGAAAATGAATAGATGAAAAAAAAATTTTACTTTGATATAAAAAGCTCCAAAATAAGGAGAAAAATCACTCAAAATTTCCATGGCAACACGAAGTACTTCAGCATTGTGCGCTATTCGATAAGTAGGGGAACCCACGATATCAAAGTCAAGCTCCACAAGCTTCTTGGGTTGACCACTGGTGTGGTTCTTACGGAACACAAGACCAAAGTGAAACCTCTTCAAACTGGTGATGTTCTGTTGAGCAACATATCTTGCAAAAGGGTAAGTTAGATCATAAGGGAGAGTCAACACAGTTCCGTTTTGATCCAGAAGGAGCACCAAGTTTTTCTCTTGAATCTTTTCTGTTTTGGGAATCAAGAAAGAAGGATCCAAGTGAATGGCTCCGTGCAACTTTAATCTCTTTGTGGCTTTATCCATGACTTCAGTGAGAATGGAATAGTGCTCATGAGAAAACCCGCCTGTCTCACAATCGAAATCAAAGGTGGTGTCCACTTCTTTGTCTTGTTCAAACGAAAACAACTTTGTCATCAACATCGAGAAGATGGTAGTGTTGGGTATTGCTATCGTTCTCAATGCTTCTTTCATAATTTCTTGGTCGAGCTGAGTGGGAAGCAAATCACTTTGCAACAACTCTTCGGGCGTGGGTCTTTCTTTGGGGTTGTGTTGCAGCATCATGTTGATGACTTGATATTCTACATTATGTTTGCTTTCGAATCCAGTAGGAAACTCCACTTTCTCTCTGAGCCTCCTCAAAACGTTGGCTCTTTCCATGCCACTCTTCATGCTGTAAACCATCTCAAAAAAGATGATACCCAAGGAATACATGTCAACTTTTTTGTCATACGTTTTCCCCTTTTCGATCTGTTCGGGGGACACATAAAAAGGAGTTCCCACACCTTGCGTAAGATCACTGTCTTGATCTAATTTCAGGTTGTTGAAGGTTTTGTTGATAGATGCAGACGCTCCAACGTTCTGAACAGCCAAACCGAAATCTCCTATTTTAACGTTACCTTGTGCATCAAGGAAGATCTATTTTTATTTTAAAAAAAAATTTTTAAAATTAAATTTTTTAAAATAAAAAATAGTTACATTTGAAGGTTTCAAATCTCTGTGAATGATACCCTGTGAATGGATGTGATCTAAACCTTCCAAAATTTGTCTGAACAATTTCCAATACTCTTCCTCCTCACTCCCTGTATCAATGACCCTCTTCAAAGTATCAGTACAAAACTCCATCTGAATGTATAACATTTGATTCCTGGTGACGATGTGACTCTCTCCCATTGTATGAGAATGTATGCTAGAGATGGTGTTTTTTGTATTGGAGTTGTCCCTTACACCAGTCTGTGATCTTGCAAAGATATCTTCGTCACTGCTTTGATCCTCATCAGATCCACCACAAGACACGCTGCAATTTTCGTTGGTCCCCACAATATTTTCATTTGTTTGATCGAGTTCGGTATCTTCTGTCACTTCATTAGTAGATTCTACCCAAGCTTGAAAATATCTGACCACATGGGGATGGTGCAAACGGGACAACGTTATGACTTCTCTGAGAACCTTCTCATTAGCTTTGGAGTTGGAATAAAGACGAACTTTTTTGATGGCATAAACCGAATTGTCTAGTTTGTTTCTCACTTTGAATACGGAACCTTGTCCACCACTTCCTATACTCTTCAACTCAACAAAGTCGTCTTTGTATCTTGAGGTTAATTGTGGAGAACTTAAATTTCCTGAACTCTCAGTCAGTTGACTTGTTAACACGTTGGTGCTGTCAGATGAAGAATAAAGATTGGAGGTGCTTTCGTTGAATCTTGTTCTTGTTATGCCCACATACGACTGAGGAGAAGAGCTGATGATAAAGTTTCTCATGGTGGAAGAAATGTCAACAAATTCAAAGGACAAAAGGGAGAAAGCTTTGGTATGAGAATTTTTCATCAAACAATACTCCAAGAATTCTTTGATGTCAAGTGAGATGTCTCTGGGAATGGGAGGTATCATTCTTTTAGAAGTTTCTTGAGGAGATCTAAAGTGTTTCAAAATTTCTCCCTGAAAAAGCTCCAAAATGATGATACCAAGATTGAAAATGTCATCGCTCTCATCCGAAGGTTTCCATTGATTATGCTTTGAATTAACATAACAAGAAAGGTTGTTTTTAACAGTGTTTAAACCGTAATCCACAATTTTCAACACACCATGGTTGTCAGCCAAAATGGTGGAAGAGTTGATGTTATTGTTTTTGATGTTGTTTTTGTGAAGAAAACTGATCCCCTCCAAAATTTGTTTTGTGTGTTTTTTGAGAATTTCCAAGTCGTCGATCCTTCCATGAGCGAGCACAGTAGACTCCAAAGATCTGAGCATGCTCTCGTAAAAGATGTTCAAATTCACGGAAAGTTTGCTGTCAGAGTCATCCCACATGAACTTTATCACTTTCACCAAAAATTCATTTTTAATGTTCTTCAACTTGTTGATGATCGTCTCTATCTCATCTTTATTTTTAGGGTACTCATTGAACTTTAAAGTTTTTCTCAAGACTTGTTTCGACTCGATCTCTGAAAACGAGCCTCTGCTTAGATCTCCTTCCATGGACCTCCCTATTATCTCCCCTGTTATCCACTGATCAGAGTATTTCATCTCGGACTTGGAGTAGGTGCTCTCTTCTTCGTAATCCTCTTCTTCGCTCTTTTCTTCTTCGGATTCGCTGAACAGCGAGTTTTCACTGTCTTCGCTCGTGTTCATGAACAAAAAGTTTTTTCTTCCCTTTGATTTCTTTTTGATGAATTTCTTCTCCAACTCTTCATCTGTGCTCGATGATTCATCTTTCATCTTATCATCTCTTTGATTATGTAGCGAGAAGATATTATCTGATGATTGTGATGGTTGATTTCTTTGAACATATTCTGTGGCTGTATCTGTGAGGATATAGATCATCACCTCTCCCAATATCTCTTTTGCTTTTTCAATCAAGATATTTTCTAATTCTTTCAATTGATTTGGTGTTATATTTTTCGCATCTTTTAATGTTATTTCTGGTATTTCATTTGGATAATTCATTCCCATTTTCAACACCAATTTCACTTCTAATAATCTTTTACTTTTTTTGTTTGAATTTAATAATGGAGATATCAATATCTCTATTATTGTATGTGTATCTTTCTGTTCAATTATTTTAAATGATTCCTAATATATGCAAATATGTGTGTTCAAAGTAAATATATAGTTTTTAATTGTTGAATAAAATATAAATTTACAGCAAAAATATAATGAATGGCAGTTAGCTCATTTTGTAGGAAATTGTCTTCAACTTTTTCGACAATCATTTTTTCTTTTTATTATATGCTTTATTTACAAAATTGGAGTCTTCTTTATTTACAATTGATTGACAATTACAATTTTTTTAATCTTATAAAATTTGCAGAAAAAAAAAATAAAAAAAAATTTAATGGATTGAATTCGCTGATAAAACTTTTCTTGGAGAGATCATGTTCAATTCAAAATGGTCCATTGATCCCTATCTTTGGATAGGGAAAGCAATTTGTGAGTCACAAGATGATCAAGAGGAGGCTCAGTTTTATAGAGGACATGTTCCCTGAATTCCATCAAAACAGATAGCATCATATCAAAATAATTTCTATCTCTCTTGATCCTATAAACAAAATGTTGACGAAATGAATTATTATCACAATCAGATTTGAAAATACCTATAAACAGCACTATTTTCCAATGTGAATGACACCAAATCACAATATTCTGCCTCGAAGATATCCATATATGCCTGAACTTGAGGCACAAATAAATATAATTGATCTTTGGTATGTGGCATAGCCTTCCCATTTTTGTTGTATCTGCATTTGATCTCCAAAATCCCCTCGTTTTTATTGCTTCCCTCTTTTAATATTAACCCATCAGGAATTCCCCTTTTTTTTTTCAAAAAGATATATTCCATGAATTTTGAGAAAATCTAATTATTTTTTTTTCAATTCTAAACCTTATCCAATTATACTTTTCATGATTTCTCATTAATTCGGTCCCTTCATTATTTAATAAAAGTGTTTCATCTGATTGCAAAATTGTAAATTCATAGATCGTTATTGCACTGGTGAATATAAAATTGAAATGATTGATTGAATAGGATTGGAAAAATTTTACTGATTTTCATTTTCTATTCCAAATTTCATTGCATCTGTTTTGATTCCACTTGGCCTACTTTCCATTGACATTTCTCTCCATAAATCAATTCTGTTCTTAAATGGATTAATTCCTAATTAATATCGATATTAATTAATATGTAATGATATTTGAGGAATAAAAACCTATGATGGTGGCCATATCTGAAGGCCTGAAATGGATTTTCCTTTTCCTTTTTCCAATTTTTGAATATATAATTAATTCTGATAATATCTTAAGAGCAATAAAGAGGATGGAACTGTATATAATCAAATGAAAAAACCCCATATTTTTTTTTTTTTTTATAATTATTATTTCCAAAAATATATTCAAAAAAAAATTTAAAAAGGAAATATTATTCACAAAAAGTGAGTAATATATCAAGCACTTCTGCAGAAATGGGATACTCTTTGGAGACGATAAAAAGAAGAGATTCCTTTGTAGACTTTAGCTTCTCTTTGTTAAGCATGGAAGAAGAAGCCAAGTTTTGTACAGTTAGGATAATCCTTCGGCACAAATTGACATTTTTGGAATCATGATCGTGGATAGAGCTGTGGAGGATGAAGTTGATGAAAGTGGAGATTCCATCACTCAAAGAAAAAGAATCACTAAAAATTTTTCCAATTTTGGAAAGATTGTAGAAAAGATCAAAGATGATCTCATTGTAACTGTGGTTCCCATCATTAACCACCAAAGAAAGCAAACGATTGTAAAAAGTGGGGTCGGATTGGTTGTCTCCAGAGAGGATGAGAGGAATTTGGGAAAGAACTTCAGGGATCTTAGTCAAATTGATGAAGATACGGAAAGCCTGATCGACGATGCTCTCGTTTTCCAAATAGAAAAAGTATAACAAAGAACGTAAAAAGTTTTTAACATCGAACTGAGGAGTTTGCACGTGTTTAGAAATGTTATCAATCATATCCAAAACCAAAATGGAAACTTTTTTGAGGTCGCTGATGTTGAGTTGATCAATTCCCGCAACAAACTCGTTCCAAGTCTCATCGCGGGCACAAAGGTCAGAATTGCTACGAAGGATGTTGTCAGGAAAAGTTTTGTTGGAACGGAAGGAATGAGAAGAAATAGGAACTTTAATTCTCAAAACAGAGAATAGATGAGCACTCATCTCAAAAATTCTTTTTTCGGAAGCCATGTATTGCGAAGTTGGCTCGTCTGTATTAGAAAAGTTATTCAAGAGAGAAAAGACGTGGAGAAACTTTGTGTAAGCAAGAGATAACAACTTTGGAGAAAAAACGGTCTTGAAAATCTCTGTCTGAAATTTGTTTGGTTGTTTATTTGGAGATTTATCGATTTTATCTTCATCTACCATCTCAATGTTATTTGATTCTTTAAGGCGATTGATTGAAGATGTTTTGTTGAGATTCCTCTCAGAATTTCTCTTGAATGATTCGATGGGATCGATCTTGTATTGGACTAAATCTAACAATGCATTAAATATAGAGACGGACACTACAAAATTGTTGTTATATTCATCACATGTTATCGTGAGTGGAGCAGATAGTGAGATATATGGCCCATAGATCGATTGATGCAATAATACACTCAATGCCCAAGTGATATGTTCCTCCAATCCGCTTCTGATATTGATCAATAATGTTCTCCTGCCTTGCAATACCAAATTGGTGGTATCCAACAAAAAATCTCTTGATCTATCGTTATATTTATAGATTCCTTTCTCTTTCTTCATTTTACCATATGAGATGAGAGAGAACAATTGGCTCTCGGATGTCAAATTAGTGTTCAAGATGGGTGTGAAAAATTGATCTTTGATATTTGATGGCAACACTTGAAAATCCATCTTATTCTCCTTTTTGGAGCTTCCAAATGTGAAGATCGATGGTATTGGTGCTGCAAATTGATATTCTTTCTCTTCATTCGTATCATTCTTTGGTGTTTTGAAGATGGTGGTAGGAGGTATGAATGTACTTGTGCCTGTTATGGTACTTACTCCCTCATCTTCCCTCATTCTTCTTGATCCTTTTGATCTTTTCCTCATATATGCTGTGTAATCTGTATCTTCTTCGTCTTCATCCTCTCCACCCTTGAATGAATCATCATCATCGTCATCTTCATTATCAAATTTCTTTCTTTTCTTCATTTTTCTTTCAGTTACTCCGCCATCTTGATATTCATTGGTTATATTTTCAAATATATCCATTTATCCAATCAATTCAATTATAAATATCAAATCACAAATTGATTCCAAAAACCAATTTTTTTTTTATATTTTTGATATTAAATTGGCAAAAAATATAATCAAAGATTCAAATCAACAGAATTAATTAATCAAAAAAAAAAAATGAATGAAGTTTCTTCAGATTTCTTTGAGATAGCCAATATACTCAGATCTGACCTCAAATTTGAATATAATCAAATAGATAATATTTTGGACTATATAAAGGAAGAATTAAAGAAATATAAGAAGCCTATGTCAAAAGAAAATTCAAATCAAGTCATCAAAGATTCCATATCCTCCAAATCAAATATGAAGAGAAAAGATCTGCTAAACAAAATGCTAGTAGAAGAAAAAAATTATATAGAAGATCTAAACACATTGATCAATGTAATTACATTATTATTATATCATCAAAATATAGGAGCCTATATTTGATGCAATATTTTTCAATATTGAAAATTTTTAAAATCAACAAAAATATAAGGATTATGTAATTCCAATAGAGAATATGTTCCCTGAATATTCAGGAAATAAGAAGATAATAACAAAGAGAGGTAAAAATTGCTTTCACGATATAAATAAATATCTTAAATTGAAATTTTTCAATAAAACAAAAATCCAAAAAAAAAAAGATATCTCATTCATATTCATGAATGTAAGGGAGATTTATGAATTCCACTCGTTATTATACAAAGAACTGAACTTCTTCTCAGAGAACGGGACCAAAGATGCGCCAATAGGACCCTTGTTCAACGTGTTCGAGCCTTGCTTCTCGATATACAATCAATACATTGGAAATTTCTACTTTACAAATCAAAAGCTGATACAATTGACAAAGAATGAGAAAAAACTGGCGCAGTTCTTAGATTATAACAAACTCGAAGATTTGAAGCTTCTGAAGATGTACCCCTTGAACAAGATCAACCACTACCACACCTTTATCGATTTGATCAGCATGAACACTGATCAAGATGACAGGGATTATCCTTACTTGGTGATGTTTCTGGAGAAGATTTCAAAGCTCAAGTTGAGATTGACGGACACCAAACCTTTACACCAGCTCTTTCAGCTTCAAAATTCTATAGAAAACTGTCCAGTAAATTAATAATTTTTTTTTTAAAATAATTTATCTTTAGTTTTTTTGATATTTTAATTATTAATAATAGATTCAAAATTTCATTTTTTAAATTTTTTATTTTTGTTTCTTTTCCTTTTTTTATAAGTCACAAAACAATATTTTATTTTTGTTCAAAATTTGATTTTTTAAATTTTTTATTTGGGTGTGCTATCTTTTTTTATTAACTATTCCATTTTTTTTTAAAAAAAAAATTTTTCTTATTTTTAATTGAAAACAAAGAAAATTGCAGAGCAAGACCGAAAGATATTGAAAAGCGAGAAAATGATGATGAAAGAAGCCTCTCTCAAAACTACAAACACCAAAAAGAAAAAGGAGTTCCTCACCTGCCACCTCCTCACCGACCTGCTCCTCTACTGCAGAGGCGACAAGTACGAAGGCGAAGTCAATCTCTTCGACGTCAAAAAGATCAAGGAGATTTTCTCCGAAAAAAAAAACGAGTTTTCTTTTCAAATAAAAACTTTTTCTAACGAAACTCTTCAGTTTTATTTCAAATCTGAAAATGAATATATTGATTTCGTCGCTATGTTGCGGTCCGCTCTGGAGAATTTGGACAATGAGAGGATTTTTGGCATTTCTCTGGTTGATGTGATGAGCTTTGGCAAGAATAATAAGTGTCTCGTGCCTGTTTTCTTTTCTGAGATCTGCTCTTATTTGTATACTCGCTGTCATGAGCTGGATATTTTGAATTTTTCTTACGATACTGCTTCTCTTTTGAACCTTCAAATGTTCATTTTTTTATTTTTTATTTCATTTTTTTATATTGTTTAGAAAATGTTTCTAAATTTAATTTTTTTAATTAATATATAAAAATGTTTTAAAACTAAATGAAACAGGTTGATTGATAGAGGAGGTGATATCAGGTAAACAAATAATTATTAAAATAATATTGAATTAATTTATTAAATGTATTTTTTAAAAATTTAGATACCTTGAAGAAGAAGAACCAAATACTTTGTTTTATCTTTTGACATCCTACATCAAGCAGATCCCCGAGAAGATTCTCAGTGAAGAAAACATCACGAACCTCAACAAAATAATCAATACTACCTACAACAAAGAAAACGAAAACAAAGTGAAGCTGAGAGAGGCACTAAGGATGGGAAACTTATTCACTGTACACGAAAAAGAAATTTTAAAGGAAATTTTAAAGTTGATCGTCAAAATTTCTTCAGAAAAAAAAATCAAATTCCCTTCTTTTGTTGGCTTTTGTGTCTCTTTTTTGACCCCTTTTGATATTTCTTACCATGAGGATGATAATGGCACCTCTTACGATGTTTATGCCAAACAGGTTGTACTTTTTTTGCTCGAGAATTTTGAGTATCTTTTTGGTTCTTCTGTTTATGTTTCTTCTAAAAGAGATGCAGAGTCTAAATCAAGGAGCATAAGTGAAGGTAATAAATTATTTATTTATTTTTTTATTTATTTTCTTTTTTTTTTTACTGTAGTTACTTCGGATATTGTTAACACTAGTGTGGAAAAAATCAATGTAAATTTGTTTGAAGAAACCATTCATTGCCTCAAATGCAACAAATACTTTGAGAAGAAAGAAGATGGGATACAATTCCAAGACAAGATTTTCTGCAAATCTTGCTTTCGTTGTGAATTCTGTCCAGACTTCTTTTGTGAATTTGTAAATGAAGAAAGGTATTTCTGCTGTGAAAAAGATTACTCTAGATTGTTTTTGCCTAGATGCTGTAAATATCTTGATTTTATTTTTATTTATTTTTATTTTTCAATATAATTTGACAGGCAGTTGTTTTCAGCCCATTGGTTCAAACACTGCGACAGTGAATGCAATTGGAATAAGCTATCATAAAAAGTGTTTTAAATGCAAAATTTGTAAAGGTAATTTATTTGAAAATTTCAATTTAATTATTATAATATTATTAATTTCTCAGTCCCCCTTCAACAAAACTTTGTCGAATTTGAAGGAAATCCGATTTGTAATAACTGTTTAAAGATATAAAAGGAATAAAAAACTAATTTAAAGTGAAAGAAAAAGGATTTGGTGTAGTAAAACAAAGAGATTTTTTATTTAATTTATTCCAAAAAAGAATTAGATTTAATTCCCTAAAAAAAAAAAAAAAAAGTTAATTAAGAAAAAGAATTGAATTCTTTATATGTTTTACACAAAGAAGCCTTTTGTTTGAGTCTTTCTTTAGATTGTTTCTTTCTCTCTTCTTCTTCTCTCTCCTTTTTCTCCTTCTCTTGTCTCAATCTCTCTTCTTCGAGCTTGAGAGCCTTCTCTTGTTCTTCTCTACCATCACAGTTGTCGATCTTCTTTTGAGCAATTCTCTTTTTTGCATTAGCGGTGATTTCTTTTTTGTTGAGTTCCAAAAGATCCTCTTTATGCATTTGTTCGAGCTCGTTCTTGGCAGTGAGACCCTTTACTCCTCCTTTGTTAATGATTTGTTGGAGATCGTACATTTTTTTTTCTCTTCCTCTCTTGATGTCAAGAGCCTCTTGATATTCTCTCATAGCTCTATCCAATTCTTCCAACATTTCCTATGCGAATTTAATAATTAAGTTTTTCAACAATATATTTGAAATTATAAAGAAAAGTTAATATATTTTGATTTTAACAAAAAAATGGAAAGAAGGATATTAATTATTATTATTTGTAAATAGATAAACTTACTTTGGTTGGTCCTCCTTTTGGTGGTTCAAAAAGTTGATGTGCGGTCTTTTTATACTTCCAGAGCAAATATTCGATAAAGGATACACGATGATTTTGATCGAGATCGAGTTCTTTCATGATATTCTCTCTCAATGCCTTTACAGTCAAGGTTTCTCCTCTCTTTTCAAGGAATCTATTGATTTAATTTTTTAAGAGAAAAATTATAATTGATTTTAAGAGAAAAAATAAAATAATAAAAATCTTTATTTAATATTTGCTCATTGTTTACACAACAAAAATATAAATTTTATTTTTTTACCTGTGCATATCAAATTCATCAAGTTCAGTGATTTCCTTTTGACCATCTTCAGATCCATATTTTCTGAATTCTGCAGCCAAATCAAGAACTCTGAATAGAAAAGGAATTAATTTAATTTTGGGTAATAAAAAATGGAATCTCTTACTCTTCGAATGATCCAGCAAATTCTAAAGAAAAATTATATAATTACTATTATCAAAAATATACCCTATATATTTACCCAAAACAAATTGTCTCAAGAAAACTTGTGCTTGTTCTTCAACTCTTTTTTTGACAAGCTCTCCCCATTTTTCCTTATCTTTCTCATCAATTCTGATAGAAAGTTAATAGGGGTATAAATTAAAAAATTGTTTTTTTAAAAGATACTCACTTTCCTTTGCTCATTTTGCTATTATTTTTATAATAAATTTTTTTTTATTATTATTATTTTATTTTATAAATTATTTTAATGGGATCACCATGATCAAAATATCTATGGGAGAAAAGTCACTGAGATGATGTTATTAAAGAGGGAATTATTTTGAAATTTTTTAATAATTAATAAAAAGGGGAAAAAATAAAAATAATAATAATTATTTCTTTTGATTATTTTGAAGTTTTTCCAAAAAGCCCTCGAGCTGATTTTGAGGAAGATTGGATAAAAATTGGTAGATGGGATCAAGAACAATGTTGGGGCTATCAGAGAAAGAGGAGAGATTATCGAGAAAATTTTTGGATTTGAGGTTGTTGATGTTGTTTTGGATAAGGGTAGTGGTGGACTCATTTGACAACCAACTAAAGAGAGAAGTATCTTCAATGACAGTCTCCTTGGTGCTCTCTAAATACCAAGAGTGCAAAAGATTGATGGCATCAGTGTAGGTGCTTTCCTTGGATAAATTAGGAAGGATTTGGTTGGCAACCTTGTGTTCGGAGATTCTTCTTCTGAGTCTTAAATAAAAAAATTCACGAGAGCTTTTCCATGAGACAACTTTAGAGATGCAGTTTTTGGTGAACATTCTTCCGCTTGTATCATGTAACTCTGCAAATTTGATGGCGATTTGTAAATAAATAGGGAGCAACAACTTTTGTCTGTTGGAGATTTTTTTTTCGATCAAAACTTTTTCTTCATTGTCAGTGATGTTCTCAAGGGATTTTTTGAGTTCAATCAACTCTGGATCCAATCTGTTCATTGTCAAGAGCAAATCGGGGGTTCTGTATTTGATTTCAACACAACCAACTGGTTCCAAAATACCAGCTTGAGAAGAAGGAGAAGCGTACATCTGCATGAAATCAGGATTTATGGTAGTATCGAGTACAGCCCATGCACCTCCTCTCAACTCTCCTTTAGGAGGAAGATAAATAAAAATAGGTTGTTTGTATTTTCTGAGGTTGTCAACAATGAGTGATCCAAACTTTAAAACTTCGTTGTACATGTCACTCATACCACCGCTGAAACCTCTCCAATTTGCCAAAATGAACAAAGGTAACTGTTCACCATAATTAAAGTCTTGAATTGCAGTAGCAGTTTTGTAGGAAGAGTCTGGGAACCAAACTTGACCTGCTTGTTGTATAACTTGTTCTTTAGACTCATTGTGAGCAGGATCTGCTGGTATGATTAATTCTGTGGTTCTTGTTTCAACAGCAATGACTCCCACAGGTATTCCCCCTAACCTAGCTCTTCCACAAACAACAGTCTTTGCCCATCCCGACAAGGTTTCGACAAAAGAATCGTTATCAAAGAGACCACCTAGCCATCCTTCCTCTCCTTGACATCCATTGATGAGAAATCTAGGATCATATCCACCTACTTTAGGTGGTTTAAACAAAACTTTTCTGGTGATAGGATCATGATCACAGGGAACAATAGGAAGAGAATATCCTCTCTTTTTAGGGACGAAAGACAACCACCTGATGATGGAACCAACAGCACTAAGATCACTGCTAGAGTCAATGTGAGACACACCATTGGAAAACATAATAGAAGGGCCTCCAAGTTGAGAGTTGGACACATAGACTTGTTTTCCAAGAACTTTGTTGAGAGCCTCTGCTCCTGTCAACAAAATAGGACCTCTATTTTGGACAACTCTTTGTCCTAATCTTGAAACATAAGATCCTATCCCGACAGTTCTTCCTGTTACCAAAGTAATGGTAAATATCTCTTTGTATGCTTTTGATGTCTCTCCTGCAATCATACCTGATCCCTTCAAATTTTCGACACCGATTCCGTCTTCAATACCTATTACGTCAACCAATTTGTAGATCACTTCACCACTTTCTAGTTTTATTTCTTGGCAATTTACAGCATTCTTGGATTTCAAAACTTCGTAATCACTCTTTGAAAGATACAAGTACTCTATTCCATCTGTTGGTTTTTTTTCATTTACCCATTTAACCTTGAAGTATTTTCTGACTTCTCTATCAAGGCCAATTCTAGCACCAGAGTTGGCTGATACATAAATTCTAGGTATCAAAAGTTTTCTAGATAGCACAGATGCCCTACAAAATTAAGCTTATAAAAAAAAGTTAAAAATTAAAAAAGTAATTTTACCTCAAAAACAATTCATCTTCGTCCAATGCAAAAGATCCTCCTTGAAAAGTTAAATCATTTGCCAACAAGATGAATTCTCTTCCTTTGTCTTCGTCGTTGTAGCACTCTGGAGAATAAATTTTTACTCTCCAAGCAATCATACCGTTGTTGTTCTGGCCCATTGCTCTTTGGGTCTCCTCCAAACCAATTCTCTTCAAGAGATCATCCGACTTTGGATCTTTTTTGGTTAAAATGAGCTCGGTGGAAGTCATCAAGACTCTCGGTAAAACTATTTTCTGGTTTTTCTTTGAAAATTCTTCCCATTCTTTTTTGGTTGATTCTTCAAAGAGTTCCAAAAAGTCGTAAGCATAAGTGGTAGAAAGAGATTTGCACATGATCCTCTTTTTGTGGATCTTATCAGACAAAGGATAAGGACAAAGAGCAATTTTCTGATCTAAAAAGCCTCCTTTACCAACAAGTTGTTGATAAATGCGATTTCCTTTCAAGTCTTTTTTCTCAGTGTAAGCGGCAAAGTTGAACTTTTGTCCTGTAGGGTTTTGTACGATCACTTTGATGTAAGGAGCAGAGGTTATCTTACTTTGAGTGGGCTTTGGAAATTTAACATCAAGTTCAAGTTCATAAACATTCATTTGCCACATTCTTCTTCCATATCTACTTCCGAAAACTTTCACTATGTCATTTAAGTCATCAGATTTGAAATCTACTTCAGGGACAACCTTCAAAAACAAGTGACAGCTAAAGTCGTACTTGGTGAATTCTTGTTGACCACACACCACTTCCAAACAATCGAGAGATCTCACAAAAATGGATTCTATTTCAGAAAGCAATCCCTCAATTTTGATATCGTCATGGAAATACGAAGGTTTTGTTCCAGTGTTTTGAGTAACCATCATTGCTAGAAAATTAAGATTTAAAAATAAAAAAAAATTTTATTTTTGGTTATACTGTGTCCTTGTCTAACAAGAGCCCTGACAAAAAATTTTCTATCTTTTTGTATTTCAGGAACATCGCCCTTTTCGACTGCATAATATACATGAATGGCAGTATCTTGTGTAGGAACGAGGGTGACCGCATAGTTGGAAAGTCTTCCGAGTTCGAGTTGAAAAGCCATAGCAGGTTCAATGTTTCTGTAGATCTGATCTTCGTTGTAATCAAGTCTAGAACGGAAAGTAAAGTAGATAGGATAGGATCTGAATTTAGGAAAAACGGTGGTGACTCTGATGAAGTTTTGTTTTTTCAAGGCATCAGAATGTTCTTTGATGATGTTGCTGATGTACTCTGATATTTTTTGCTCAGATTCGATCTTTTTAGGAGGGCGAGCAATTACAACGTTGATGATGTTTCTTGCATCCAATTCTTTAACTTTGTACTTTTCAATAATGATGGGTAGTTCTTTTTCGAGTTGGGAAATGTCGTTGAGCAATACCATGATACCTGTACGAGCTCCTTCTGTGTTACTAACTTCAATAGAGGAATCCATACTTTTGGACAAGTTCAAATCGGATTTGGCATTCATGTTTAAGTACTGTTCTTCACCATGAATTTCATTAGAAAAGTACCAGACACAAGAAACATAGCCCAATTCTTTGGAAAGGATCAAATCCAAAATTTCGTAAGATCTGTAGCAACGTCTGATGTACAGTTCAACAGCGACTTTAGAAATTTCAGTATTCTTGTGGCCAAAGCAATTTGCAAGCAAATCCAATTGCTCCATAGGTTCATCAATGAGTTCTTGGAGATACTGGTTGTGTTGCTCTTTGTTTTCCTTCAATTTGGAAATGTGATCCAACTTCTTTTCCAAGGTTTGTAATCTCAATTCAAAAGGCAACATTCTTTCTTGCACCAACATCTCTCTTGCTCTCAAGGATATTCTAAGATTTTCGCTTTGTGTGAGCTTTGAGAGCTTGGTAAGGATTTTGTTGTAAGGACCAATTGGCTCACTTTCAGTGATTTTCTTCAAAAGTGAATTGACAAGGCTGTTTTTTTGTTTAAGTCTATTGTGAGAGAAAGAGATCAAGAAAATTTGGTTAGGCTCTTCCTTAAACTTGTTTCTCAACTCATAATAGATCATTTCCAAACTTTTGGTGTTTTTTTGGAAGACCTTTTCCACACGGTAATAATCATACAAAAAAGAAATTGTTTGTTGTATTCTTCTTTGGTTTTGTCCTGGTTCCAAAACTTTTAAGAGGTTTACCAAAGATTGAGTAGCTTCTCTATAAGAGGAAAGGTTAGTTTCTAGGATTAATTTCTCGTGTTCTGTAATAATATCCAATATTTTTTTGGTTGGGAAAGCCAAAGAAGTCTTGTCAAAACTGTTATTCAAAGTATAGTATTGAAAAATAGAGTTGTGATAGGGCTCCAAGGCGTTTATTATGTTCTCCTTGATTTGGTTGTCCAATTTTACGGAACTAACAGAAAATTCTTGTTGGAATTCAAAAAATGGTACACCAGGATCATCATAGAGCTCATTGAATGCAGACAAATTTTCTTTCCAATTTACGCTGTCATAACCATTCAACAAATTTTGGATAGAAGAGGTAGCACGCTGCAATTTTTGATGAGACTTTTGTTGGAGAGCAAAAGGAGTTCCGAGGTCTGGCAAGTTTTCAAGGAATGGAGTAGCAGATTTGATATGGCTAATGTCATCAAGTTGGAGAGTTGCAATCAAATCTCCTGTTTGAAGTACTGAACCCTCACTTTTTACAAAATGGAGGACACCAGAATGTTCAGTGATCAATGGCAAAATCATTTTCATAATTTCCATTTCTGCAAAAGGAGTTTTTGCTTTGATGTGGCTGCCACTAGGAACTAAATGTTTAACCAATCTGCCAGAGTTTATAGCTATCAGCTTGGAAGGGTCGCTCTCTTTGGTGACGATTGCTTCTTCTCCATTAATGGTCAACTTGAGTCCTGTAGTTTCTTCTCTAGCGTAGACCAATTTGGATTCGTTATTAATAAGTACGAGGATACCACCGTCAAGCTCTGAGAAAGGTCTAACTTCAATTTGAATGAAAGAATTGTTGATTTGGAGATGGTAAGCAGTCTCGGAGGTTTTCTTAACAATAAATATATACTTTACATCTTGGTAAATCAGCTCTGTAGTGACCTCTGATTTTAAAAATGCCTCGCTTGGAACCTTTCCTAAAATTTTAAAAAGTCTCAAAATTTTCACTTTGTAAAGTTTTTTTTTTACCTCTTTTCACAAAATCAATAAATTGAGTTGCATTTTCTTGAAAAGACAAGTGAGCTTTGTAAACAGCAGCACAAATTACAACAATAAAAGGATCTACATGTTTCTTCTTGGTAATCTGTCTGTTTCCTGCAATAATCTCATCCAACCAATGTGTAGAGAATTTGTTGTTGCTAAAATCACCACTTTCAAGTAAGGAAACAAGATATTCAACAGGGGTAGCAATTTCACCTTTAATGGCAAGTTCTTTTAAAGCAAGAATCAAAGACTTTCTGCACTCTTCTCTATCTTTTCCTCTTGCAAAAATGTGACCGAATTGAGAATCTGCAAATTCGTGCAAACCACCTCCTGAATATACTGAAAAATAACCCCAAATGTTTGGTGTAGTCTTGAAATGGATTTGAGAAATGATACCACTTGTAGGTTGAAATCCTTTATTTGGATTTTCAGCAGTGATTCTTGCAGCAATACAATGTCCAATTGGATTTCTGGATTTTTCATTATCAAAATCAATTATATCCTCTCCGAGCAAATTATCTCTTTGATAAAGCATTCTGATTTGAGGGATTCTGTTCAATGGAATTCCCATTGCAACATGCAATTGGCAAGAAGGAAGATTAACATCAGTTATCATCTCAGTTACGGGATGTTCTACCTGCAATCTAAATAGAATTATTTAATATATATATTCAGGAAATAAATTGGAAGATTAATCATTGAGTGTGAAAATTTAAATTATTTTGGGATTTATATCCATGTATGTGAAAGAGTTACCTTGGATTTAATTCTAAAAACATAAAATTTCCATCATCAGTATATAAGTATTCAACAGTCCCAACACCAGAATATCCAACAGCCTTTGCCAACAAAACTGCACCTTTCTCCATCTTCTCACAGATCTCTCTGGGAGCAATACTGACGGGTCCTTCTTCTAAAATCTTTTGATGTCTCCTTTGCACGGAGCAATCCCTGCCAAATAAAGAAATTACATTTCCGTATAAATCACCCAAAATTTGGACTTCCAGATGTCTGCAATTGGATGCCATTCTCATGATGAAAATTGGTGAACCAGGAACCTCTGATATTACTTGTCTATAAGCACTTTCAATTTCTTCTCTTTTCAATACCTTTCTGATACCCTTTCCTCCACCTCCTTCAGAGGCTTTGATCATCACAGGTAATCCAATTTTTTCGATACATTGGATAGCATCTTCTACACTGTGAATGCACGCATTCTTATAAATATCTTCTTTTATTCCATCTTTTTGATAATCTAATACTATATTCGATCCACTCCATGCCACTGTAGGAACACCAGCACTCTGAGCAATTAATGTGGATGCAATTTTATCACCAAGATCCCTCATTGGTCCAGATGAGGGTCCTATGAAGATAATGCTCCTCTCCAACAATGCTTCTGGTAATCTTGGATTCTCAGATGCATGCCCCCATCCAGCCCATACTGCATCCACTTTTGTTCTTTCTGCTATATCCACAATCACATCAACATTCGCAAAATTATTTTTATTGGATCCTCCCAAGACTTCTTCATATTGATCTGCCAATTTTATATATTCTGCATTTATTTTTAGATCTTCAGGTGTTGCCATCACAACAAAATGAATGATTTTTTCATCGCCAAATGTTTTATATGACCAATTTCTTATCGATCTTATCGCTTTGACCGCAGATAATCCATTATTCGCTATAAGTATTCTCCTTATTACCCTTTTCCCACCCAATGAATTACAATAGTTCTCATACTTTATTTTGGATTGTATATGGGGATTTGTTTCTTGAATATTATTATTTATTATCTCTTCCATAGATAGTATAACTAGTTATTGGTAAAGTATTGAATAGAAAAAGAATTTTTTCCTCGAAAGTGATTTTTTTGGGAACTAATCTTTTTTTTTATTATTTCTTTTCTCTTTCCCATTCACTAATATAATATGCACTTCATATACTTTGATATAAAAAAAAAATTTGAATTGATATTTATTTATTTACATTCCCTTTTATGGATAAAAGAAAGATAGATGAAAATAACGGAGATATTCATCAAGAGCCCGATCCAAAATATAGAAAGATAGATAAAGTGATCGATCTCAATAACAACCCAACCCAACCACAACCTCAACAACAACCAATAAACAAAATTCCTCCACAAATACAACCAATACAATTCATCCCAGAGAATAATCAAAGAACACCACCTCAGAATATATATCGACCACCAATAAATAACACTCCCAACAATAATATACCACCAAATAATATGAGGATGAATTCACCCAATACACCTCAAAATCTCAATACTCCAATAAGAAGATTTAATCTATCATCAGGTTATCAACCATCACCTCTCAGAAATTTTGATCCAAACTATCAAAATATCCCTCAAAACGAAACACCATTGCCACAAACAAAATTCGAAACTCCATCAGAATATATAGAAAAAATTAAAATGACCTACTCAAAGAATCCAGAAGTATATTATCTTTTTTTGGATTTAATGAAAGAAATCAAAACCAAAAAGTAATTTATTTATTTTAAAAAATATTATAAAATTTTTTAAATAAAATAAATTAAATATTTTAAATCTTTACAGGATAGATACACCAATCATTGTGTTGAGGGTTAAGGAGCTTTTCAAAGGAAATCCAACATTAATTTTAGGATTCAATCATTTTTTGCCACCAGGATACAAAATCAGCTTATCTCCAAGTGAATTAAAAATCTACGAAAAAGAAATGAAGCAAAAGCAAAGCAACGAGCCAATCGTCATTAATTTGAACCAACCATTGTCAACAACAATAGGATCTCCCATTGTGCCAGCTCCTCCACCTGGTGTACAATCCACTCAAATCAATCCATCTACTCCACAACCTCAACAACAGGCTCCTCAAAAATTGGCATACTTTAGGAATCTAATAAAGAAGATCAGGCTAAGATTTAATCAAACTCAAACACTGAAATCTTTTTTCGATATCCTCAATAATTTCAACAAGGATCAGATGAGCATTAAAAACATCCACAGCCAAGTTTCACAGCTGTTTAAATATCACCCAGATCTGGTGGAAGAATTTTCAGAGTTGCTCCCAAACTTTGATCCTAACAACAAGCTATCTCTCAACAAAAAAAAGTCAAATATTGTGAGAATGTCGCCCTATAAACCAGAATACGGTGAAATATTGGAGAGGATAAGAAAAAATCTTAACAATGAGCTGCTTTACAATGACATTGTCAAAAACTTGTTTTTGTTCAACAACGGAATGATGGAACTCAAAGAATTTTTGGTCCTCACTAGGGATATCCTCGTCGATCTTCCTCAGCTCTTTTACAAACTTGAAGACTTGATCAACACCAATCCTCTTTCTACCTCCAACACCTACCATTCTCCCCTTGAAAACACTTTGTTCGTGCAAGAAGAAGACGAGGAAGTCATCATCCCTCAAAAGTTTATCGATATTGACTACAACACCGTGCACAAATTTGGACCTTCCTACCGTTTGTTGCCTAAAAGTTACGAGCATCCAAGTTGCACCGGAAGAAAGCCCTTTGATCAACAATACTTGAATGACAATCTCGTTTCCATTCCCACCGGAACCGAAGATGAAGCTCCATTCAAGGCAAGCCGAAAAAACCAATATGAAGAGGTAAAAAAAAAAACTATTTTTCATCGAAAATCTATTCCCTTTTTTATTTTTTCAATTTTTTTCTTTCAAATTTTTTTTTGTTAGGTATTATTTGAAGTGGAAGATGATAGATACGAGTTAGATATTTTGATTGAAGCGAACACCTCTTGCATCAACTTTTTCGAGCCAATCAGAACCAAGATTTCGGAGAATGAAAATCAGATTTCCACTTTCACCCTCACCGAGAAGTTGGATATCATGCATCAAAGAGCTATCGAAAGGGTTTATGGAGAGAACGGCCCTGAGATCTTGGATTCTTTGTACCAAAACACTTCTGTTGCAATCCCTGTCATTCTTTCTCGTCTCAAACAGAAAGATAGAGAGTGGAGAAAATCTAGAAGAGATTGGAACAAGGTAACATTATTTCTGGAAAAAAAAAAAACAAATTTCTTTGATAAGGATTTCTAATTAGATAACTCTTATATCAATACATATCATTGATATTTTATATGAATTAATCGATTTAGAATGCATATCAATACATTTCAGCTCATATCTTGATTAGATTTCATTACTTCTTTCATTCATCAATATTCTTCTTTTTTAAAAATAAAAGGTTTGGCGAGATGTGGTCGAGAAGAACCACTTCAAGTCTCTTGATCAACACTCTACCACCTTCAAGAACGCCTTTGCTCCTTCCATCTCCTCTAAAGTCTTGCTCTCCGACATTACCAAAAAGTACCACAACCACCTTAAAGAAGTGGCCTTGGGAAACCAATACCTTTCTTCTCAATTGCTCGAAAATAACCACGTAAAAAAAAAACTTTTTAAATTAAAAATAATAAAAGTTTAAATAAAGTTTTTTTCTTAAATTTTTTAAAACTTTTTTTTTTTAATGATTAGTTCCCTCACTCTTTGATGACTTACAAGTCTTACCAACTTAATTTTGTATTCAACGCAATCGAGTCTATCGTACAACATGTGGCACAAAAGGAAATCTACAAGTTTGACTACGAGAAACTGCAGTTTTTCTACCAAAGCTTCGTTCAACCTTTCTTTGGTTACACCAGGGAGTCCACACCTTCTTTCAGCTGCTTCGATGAGAACCCCGCCCAAAAAAACAAGCAGAAGATCAAGTTGGATTACTTTTTCGGGAACAGATCTTGCTACATCTTCTTCAGGTTGTACTGGATTTTATTCAACTGCCTCGAATCTTCCATTTTGTGGAGCGAGGACGAAGAAGATCCCAGCAAGATGTACGATCAGTTCGCCACCAACAAACCTCCTGTCCTGAGCGAAAAGAACGTGAGGAACTTTGAGACTTATATCAATTTGATCAAGGAGTATCTTTCCAACGACATCGATTCTGTCAAGTTTGAGGATGATTGCCGTGAGATGTTCGGTTTGAACTGTTGTCTCTTGTTTTCTGCTGACAAGATCATCATGCAGCTTTGCAAGAAGATCAGCCACCTCCTTAGCAACGAGTTCTCCAGCAAGTTGTTTGTGCTTTATAATTTTGAGTACACTCTCTCTTCTAGCAACATCAACACTTATTGCAGCGACACCGTCAACCTCTTTCAATCACAGGGACAATCTCACAAAAGATGCTTTTTCTTCCGTTTGGAGAGAAATATCATTCCTAAAGAGAAGGAGCTTATTCAAGAAGATAAAAAGGCCTCTTCCAACGTCTCCTTTTCCATATTCAACAACAGAGTCATTACTCATCCCAAGATTCCTAACAAACTCACCTTTGTTCCCAATCCTATCAAGATCAATCATTCTTCTCCAAACAATGGGGTTGTCTCCGAAAAAGATTCCCATTTACTCAAGTGGGGAATTCACTTTACTATTGTTGATAATATTAACCAATGCTTTGAATTACAATTAGAACTGATGAAAGAAAAGTGGGATTGTTATGTTGACAATTTTCTTTACAATAACAATAGCTCTAGTTCTTTCAACATTTCTATCTCTAAAAACAAAGTATTTCTTAACAGAAACAAAAGCAAAGTTGAAAAAGCTCTAGGAAAAATTCCTTCTTCCCTCAACAATTTCGATATTTATTGTGGCCTCGAATGCAAAATTTGCATGTCCACATTTAGATTGTTTTATATCAAAGATACCTTTGATTATATGAAAAGAAAAAGATCGAATGATCAAAGCTCAAAGATCAAAGAAATCTCACATAGAAGAAAAGAAAAATTCTCAAATTGGATAGAAAATAAATTGAAATGAATCATTGTGAATGATATTAAAATTTAACGATTTTATAACAAATTTTTTTTGTATTTCAATATATAAAGCCTTTTATTTTAATTTTTAAAAATTTATTTAATAAAATGACAAAAATCCAAAGAGTTTCCCTTGTCCTACAATATATAACCGGTTTTTTCTTATTTATATATATATCAGATCTACATGCGAAAATCTAATACACACAAAATATTATTAGAGAATGAACATGCTATTTTGTTCCCTTTGCTGTTCCAACATACCTCAAAAATACCACCATTGCCCTTAAAGGTCTTCAATAAAGTACCATCTTTAACAGACCAAATATGTAGATTTCTATCGAATGATCCAGAAGCTAAATATTCTCCATTCGGACCTAATATTAAAATTTGTAAAATTAAATCAAAAAAAATGATTGTAAGAAAAAAGTTTTGTTTACTGAAAGATACAGAATAAACAGGATCTGTGTGTTCTTTTAGTGTGTTTATACATTTTCCTGCTTCTATATCCCATAATTTAATAGTTGCATCGAAAGAAGCACTTGCGAGCAACAATTTTTTGTTTGGATTAGCAGATCCAAGTCCTGTGGGAGACCATTTTATAGTATATATTTCTTTGGTATGATCAGAAAAATCATAAATAGGTCTATCGTTTTGCATATTCCAGATCTATGAAAAGAAAATTTATAAAAAATTGTTTAAAATGAGATTAATCTTTGAATTAAAGTTAAAAAGAGAAAAAAAGATATAATTAAAGAAAATGAAAGATAAAAAAAAAAAAGAGAAGAGAAAGGATCATGATGGGAGCGAGAAAAAAAGATACCTTGGCAGTACGATCGTCAGAACAAGAAGCTAAATACTGCCCGGAAGGGCTCCACTTGATGGCGTTGACCTCGTCTTGATGGCCCTGAAAACACTTGACATAAGAAGTCTTTCCAAGCTCACAAACGTAAATCATCTTGTCGGTAGAACAGGTGGCGAAAGAAGTGTTGTCCTTCCAATCGACATCAAGGGTTGGTTTTGTGTGAAATTCGAATTGTTGCTTGACTCCACCAGTTTTAGGATCCCAAATGATGGCAGTTTTATCAACAGAGCCACTTAAAAGATAATCTCCGTTTTTGTTCCATTTGAGCGAAAAAATTGGCCCTTTGTGCTTGATCAATGTGTTTTTTAGATTACCTTTGGCATCCCATATCCTTGCGAGACCATCGTAAGATCCTGTTGCCAATAAGGTTCCAGAATGCTATAAATATCATTTTAAAAATTATGTTGAAAATTTTGAAGGATTTTAAAATTTATAAATATTAATAATAATGCCACAATCAATAGAAATTAAGATTAATATTAAATTTTTAAAAATAGAGGAATGAATCATTAATTAAGGCAATCTTACATTCCAATCCAAAGTGGTAACATCTTTACTGTTTTCAGTTTGATTAACATGTTTTAATACAACTGAATTCTGCATTGAAAATCGGGAAGATTCATCCCCAGACGGCAAATCTTCAGAGATTTTCCATATTCTCGCAGTAGAATCACCAGATCTGAAGGAAATGAAAAATAGAAAATATAAGAACAAATTTAAAAAATATGCGCAATAAAAAATTTTTGAAATAAAAAGTTCATAATTTTATATAAATTTTGCATTCAAGTAATAAAATATATATATAAGTTGAATAATTTTTTGTTTCTTTCAAAAGTGCAGTTACTTTACAAAAAAAAATTAAAAAAATGAAAAAATTAACCCAGATGCAAGTAATGAGCTTGTTGGACACCAAGAACAAATAAATACTTCAGATGTGTGACCCTCAAGGGTTGATACTTCATCGTCATTAACTTCTGTGTCGACCATATCTTGATAGATGAGTGGAAAAAAAAAATTAACAAATTTGAAAATATTAAAAATAAATTCTTGAGGATTTTGTATTTTTACTTTCATTTTCTTCTATTTTGCAAATATGGGGCTCTGTTAATGAAAATGGTGCAGAGCAATTAATTTCGGTTCCTCCCTTTTTTTTTTTTGAAATTAAATTAATTTTTTTATAAGTTGAATGCAAAATATTAAATATTTTAATAGTGCTATAAAAAAAATTTTTAAACTGTTTTTTTTAAAAAATTTTTATAAAGGTAATAAAGCTAATTTTTAAAAATTTATGCCTCAGAGATGTGCTGTTCTATTTCTAAATATTGCAATCCTTTTTGCAGAAAAGATATTAAGGCCCCTCGCGGCACATTTTGAAGATGTTCTTGTTTTTTTACTGTAGTTTGTCCTAAAGAACATTCATTTTGGAATATGAATGCAGAGTGTTGGAATCCTTGAATAGAGAAGATTTAAATAAAATTTTTTAAAGTTTTCTGAGTTCTTTTTAAGGTTCCATACCACTTTCTTGGAGATAGCGATAGATTAAAAAGTTGATGTCATCGCTTGTTATTGACATGTATGTGTTCTAGATTTATTTATTTTGGGAAAAAAGAGAATAAATAAAATTGTTATTTATTCTATATCGTTAACAATCTATTTTTTTTATTTTATTTCTATAAAATATATAAATGTTATTTTTTCTTAATTATTATCCTTTGAAAATGAAAAGGATAGAATTTGATTGAATTTTTAGATAATTTTGATTGAATGTTGAAATAAATATATGCTCCCAAAATATATTTATTTACCAATACTATAATCTTCCTCCCATTATTATATGATGTTGATTGTTTTCATTCCATTTCTTTGATTTTTTGATTGGATAAGATAACCTAAAATATCCCATTTGAAAAACAAAAAATATCTATTTTTTTTTTATATTATATTTAGAATGAAGAATTTAAAAAGAATTGAATAATTAAAGGGCAAATAAAAAGAAAGAGACGAAAAAAAATCTATCTTTTGAAAGATATAAATCGGATTATTTTGATAAAATTTCTTTTTTATTTTTGGGAATAATTTTTTTTTTTAATTTAAAAATAGTAAAATTGGGAAGAAAAGCGAGCATTGTTATAGGAAAGATCATCATCAAATGGAAGAATCTTCCAAATAACAAGTCTCAAAAGTGAAATCATCTTTCTTCCTTTGGCACCAGCCATTCTCGTAATCGAAAAAAATAAAAGTTCCTTTATTGAAAGGCAAATTTTTATCAAAAGGAGATGTAGTTGGAAAAGGTTGAAACCAAGTAAGATATTGAGTATGATAATACCAATTTTTTTTTTTGAGTTCCTTGGCAGCTAAGAGCTGTTGATTAGTATTTTGTTGATAGTAAAAGATATAGAAAAGGGTATCAGTATCCATGCGAGAGAAAAGATTGGGATTATCAAATGAAGGGAGGGCAGTTTTGGGATAGTAAAAAGGGGTATCCACTTGATTGATGGGGATCACATTAGTAAATTTATTTTCTGATTCAAGATCACCATATTTGGGGAGATTGATTAAACTAGATTCCAACATCGCATAGGTGAATGCCTTTTTTTTTTGCATTATCGCAATCATTTGCTCATTTTCCTTAACATTTGATGCCAATTCCTGGAGGGAAGGAAGATTTTTGTTATTTTGATTAATATTTTGTTGGGGAGGAGGTTGTTGGTAGGGATTATTATAATATTGTTGTTGATATTTGATTCTGAGATCATCTTTCCTTGTTTGATCAACAAAGAATTGAATTTTATTGCGAAGTTCCTCTATACTTTGAATGGAGATTTCATTTACGCTGTGGCTGATTAATTCTAATTCTTGAAGATATTTGGTATATATTTGCATCCTTTCTCTTAAATGTTCAATTCTATTTTTTTCTTGCTCATTTCTACTTATTGACTCCATTTCTTGTTGGATTAATATTATATGTTCCCTCAAATGGATATATCCACTTGATAAGTATTGTTTTGCCAATTCTATAACTTGTTGTTGTTCTAATTCATTTTGGATTGGCTGTTGTGGAATTGTATTTTGTTGATTTGGCGTTGGATTGATACCACTATTACTATTAGAAGGTGTTGTTTTGTTATTATTTTCTACATTTGTTTGTTCTACTGTCCCAGTGCTTACACCTTTTGTATTATTGTTTCTTTTTGTTCCATTTTTCAATTCATTAATTTTTTTTTCTATTGCTCTTTTAGATTTTGTTATCAATGCCTTTTCTTGTTGGTTTAATGTTGGGGAATTTTTCCAATTCTTTATAAATTTGAGTATTATTTTTTGAAAGAAAAATAAAGGGAATATATTATTTATAAATTTTTATACTTTAAAATTTTCATGACATGATCTTAATATATCCATTTCATTTTTCAAACTCAATTCATAATATTGGGATTGTGAAGGATCTTGCTTCGCTTTCTCACATATTTGGTCTATCATTTTTATTGAGTTCTGTGCTTGAGAAACCACAACTTCAACTTGATTATTTTTGGGCAATTATATTATATTCATTCAAATTATGCTGAAAAAAAAAAAATTTACTATGATTTGATATTTGATTACTCATTTTTTTTTTTTTTTTTTGATGATCATCATCTTATAATGGTCAAGATCTTTAATTATGAAATTCATTTTGTTATTTGTAATTTTTGAAGGGAAACAAATCTTTGAATAATTTTAGCGGTTTCTTTTTAAAAATATCGTTATTATTTGAATAAAAAATAAAAAAAAAATTGAAGAATAAAATTCAGTTAGATGCAATCATCAATAAGGTATTTTTGACATCATTTAAACATTTATCAATAAATTAATCTTTGAAAAAGTGATTATTTCAAAAAAGTGACCACAAAAAAAGAACTAATAAAGAAAGATCCAATAAATAAACTACCATTGAATAAAATAGAAGAAATAGAAGATTCGATAGTGGAAGAGATAAAACCATTGGAAGAAATTCAATCCAAAAAAAGAAAAACACTCGAATCACCAAAAAAAACTATCTCAAATTATAAAACCAAAATAAATAAAGGTAAATTTTCCATTTTATGATTTGTATTTCATTTAATTATAAATTTCATAGATTCCAAAAGAGATACAAAAAAAAAGAAAGTGGAGATAAATGAAGAAGATGAAGAGATATTAGAGAAAATCATTAGAGATAATGAAGATAAGAATGATTCGGAAGAAGATATCTATGAAGACGATGATATATATCTTGGGGATAATGAAGTTGAAAATTCACTTGAAGATCAAAAAGAGCCATCTGAAGAAAAAGAGAAGAAGGAAAAAATGGAAGCCAAAAAAGGAGGAAAGAAAAAAATCCACATAGATCTTCCAAAGATGCAGGACAAGAAGAAAAAGGCCTCAAATAAAAAGCAATTGGAGAATCTGATGGAAAATAAATATGATCCACTGAAAGAAGCAAAATGGGAGAAAGATAAAGATGTTCCTTATTCTGTTTTGGCAAACACATTTCACCAAATTGATAATATCTCCTCAAGATTGAAAATCATCGAATTGCTAACCAATCTCTTCAGAACAATCATCATCCTTACCCCTAGAGATCTTTTGCCAACCATCTATCTTTGTATCAACAAGTTAGGCCCTCAGTTCAAGGGACTCGAATTGGGGATAGGAGAAAGTCTAATTTTGAAAGCTATCGCAGAAAGTTGTGGAAGAAAGTTGGAAAGCTTGAAGACTTCTTACTCTGAGTTGGGGGATCTCGGTTTAGTTGCATCCAAAAGTAGATCCACACAGAAAACGATGTTCAAGTTGCCACCTTTGACAATTACAAACGTCTTTAAAGAGTTTGTTAGAATTGCATCTACTACAGGAAACAATGTAACTTTTTATTTTTTTTAGCAATATTAAATAAAATCTCATAATTTTTGTTATAAAGTCTATGAACAAGAAAAAAGATTACATCAAAAAGTTGTTGGTCGCTTGTACTGGAGATGAACCCCAATTTATTGTGAGATCTCTCCAAGGAAAATTGAGAATAGGTTTAGCCGAAAAATCAGTGTTAGTAGCACTTGCCAATGCAATTGTTCTGACGCCACCTGCACAAGAATTCCCACCCAAAATTTTGGATGCTAAAAAAGTGATGAAAATCTCTCAACTCCACGAGAGAATCACTAAAGTAACTGATATGCTCAAATCCGTCTACAGTGAACTTCCATCCTATGACGTGATCGTTCCAATTCTCTTGCAAGAAAATGGTATAGAACATCTTCCTAAAAAGTGTTATATCACTCCAGGAATACCTGTCCATCCCATGCTTGCTCAACCCACAAAGGGAATAACTGAAGTATTGGACCGCTTTTCTTCCTCTTCTTTTACTTGTGAGTTTAAATATGATGGTGAAAGAGCACAAGTACACTTGAAAGAAAGTGGAATGATCCATATTTATTCTCGTAACTTGGAAGACAACACCCAAAAGTTTCCGGATATTATCCAAAACCTTCCTCCTCTTATTAACAAGGGAGTCACCTCATTTATTATTGACTGTGAAGCAGTTGCTTGGGACAAAGTCAACAAAAAGATTCTTCCTTTCCAAATTCTTTCTACTCGTGCTCGTAAAACAGTAGAGTTGAAAGATGTTAAAGTGGATGTCTGCTTGTTCGTTTTTGATCTTCTTTATCTCAACGGAAAATCTTTGTTGAAGGAAACACTCGAGCACAGAAGACAAAAAATGAGAGAAACATTCATAATTCAAGAGAATCAATTGCAATTCGCCCAAGGAAAGGATTGTTCTGACACTGAAGAAGTAAGAGAGTACCTTGAAGAAGCCGTCAAAAGTGGTTGTGAAGGATTGATGGTCAAAACCCTTCTCGATCAGTCCACTTATGAACCTTCCAGAAGAAGTTATAACTGGCTAAAAATCAAAAAAGATTACCTCCAAGGAATGACCGATACTCTCGATCTCGTTCCCATTGGTGCTTATTATGGTAAGGGTAAGAGAACAGGTGTTTATGGTGGTTACCTTCTTGCTTGCTACAATGACGAAGAAGAAACTTATGAGTCTATCTGCAAAGTTGGAACTGGTTTTACCGAACAAAACTTGAAAGAGTTGTCTCAATCTCTTTCTAACCACATAATCCCAAAACCTAGAGGATCTTATCAAGTCTCCGATGAGGTTAAACCTGATGTTTGGTTTGACACAAAGTTTGTTTGGGAAATCCTTGCTGCAGATCTCTCAATCTCTCCTGTTCACAGAGCTGGCATTGGTTTGGTGGATGATTCCAAAGGTATAGCTCTCAGATTTCCTCGTTTCTTGAGAGTGAGAGATGATAAAAAGGACACTCAAGCTACTACCTCTGAACAAGTGGCTCAATTTTACGCCAACCAAAGAAACATTTGATCCATGGCATAATTAATTTTATTGCAAGGACATTGATTGTTTGAATTAAAATTGAATTTTTCTTTCTCGAGAAGAAAATTGAATATTTTCCTTATTAAATATAAATAACATTAAATTCTTTCATAAAATGTGCGAGGGATGTTTTTCATATATTTGACAAAAGCTTTTTATGGCAATTTAAAATTATATAAATTGGTGAAAAATAAAAATAAAAAAAAAATCAAATTTTTTATTGATTATATTTCTAAACCTCATTTTTATAATATGTAAGTCCCTCATAAAAACTTTATAAATAATTTTCTAATCAAGAAATTAAGAATAATCAATACCAAAAATGATGAACATAAGAGTACAGGTAGAATCTATTTTTTAAAAAATAAATTTGTTTGCTAAAATTTTTTAAATGTTCAATATTAGATTGATGGTGGAGCTACAAAAAAGATGAGATTCACCTCCAATATGACAGTATGGGAAGCCATCAAAGAAATCCAAGAAAAATTGGAACATGAAGGAGAAGATCATGGTATCTTTCTTCCACACATTGAAAAAATATGCCAAATGCCAAAATGGTTGGAATCAAATAGAACATTGGAATATTATGATTTGAAATCAGAAGTAAAATAATAATATCCTCAACCTTTAATTTAAAAAATTATATAAATTTTTTTTTGCACTATTAGGATTTGGTTGTATATAAAAAGAAACACAGAAAATTAAAAGTGATGACACTTGATAAAGCAGAGAAAGTAGTCATGATTGATGATTCTCAAGCAGTGCAAGTGATCATTGATGCAATTGGACAAAAATTTGATGTTATGCATCCTGAGGAATATTCATTGGTCAAATTAGATACAAGTATAATTTCAACTAAAAAAGAAGAAAAAATTTAAAATTTTGCTAACAAAATTTTCTTTCCAAAAAAAAAAGATGCTTGGTTGGATCCACGTAAATCTCTTCCTGAACAATTTGTAACAGATACCGAAACAATTCTCTTCAAGAAGCGTTGGTTTGTGTATGATAATGATGTAACCAAAGAATTCAAAATCACTCTCAATCTCCTTTATTATGAATGTGTCCTCAATGTTATCAATGGAACTTATGTTGTTACAGCAAATGAATCTGTCGATTTTGGAGCATGGCAAGCACAAGTAGAATTTGGAACAATGGATGTAGAAAAACATAAAGTTGAATTCCTTGATAAAAAATTATATTTCCCTGAACAATACAGAGAAAAGAAAAATGTAAAACTCTTATTGAGAGCTTGGGAAAATCTTGGTAAAATGAAGAAGGAAGATGCTCAATATGCTTACGTAAAGTATGCAAGATCCTTGAAGGACTTTGGTATAACACTCTTTGATAATCTCACAGAAATCGATAAGAAAAAAAAAGTGATGTTTGGGGTGAATAAATCCAATTTGATTGTTATCGAAAAGAAAGGAAGAACAGATATTGAATCCAGAGTGATGACCACCATGACTGATTGTAACTATTTGAATGGTTGCTTGAAGATGAACTTTGGACAACACAGAAATGTCCCTCTTCAATTGCAAACTGACAAAGGTCCTGAAATTGTGGCACTCATTCGTGGTTATTTCGATATCCAATTGAAAAGAAAGAAGGATAATGATAAAAAGACCATTTTGGATAATGAATCCTCCAAGAAGGAAGAAGAATTTGTGATGCCAACTGCTCAAATCGATGAGAATGAAACATGGGTCTCCTTTCAAGAGGATGGAGGACAACATCAATATGAAGAAGGTTATTTGGGAGAAGGAAGCAAAAGTGGGGCAACCAGTGGTTCTGGAGAAATGTCTGGTATGCACGTTGGAGATTTATTCTCTTGCCTTCAAGCTGCAAAGTTGTTGACTGGATATCTCGATATTCCTTTCCCAAAAAATCCAAATTTAAATCTTGATGATCTCAAAAACAATCTTTTGGAACAAGCATCCAAGGTAGGAAGGGCTGTTGCTGAATTGTTGAACAATCTCGAAGAAGATAACGGATTGGATAAGGCATCCAGAAATCTTTTGCTCAATTTGAAACAACTCATTGATTCAGCAAGAAATGCATCAGGAAACAGTGACGATCAATCTCTTCTTGAAGCAGGTAAGAGAATGGCGAATGCTATCCAAGAGATTTTGAGATGTGCTAAGGAATTGCAAGATAATCCCGGAAATTTGAATGCTAAATTGAATCTTCGTAAAGCAGTAGAAGCTTTGAAATCTGCATCCTCTTATTTGAAAGGATCCGTAAATGGGGTTCTCGTAGATCCATTCAGTGAACAATTATTGTTGGAAAGTGCAAAACAAGTGTCTGAATCAGTAAAGAGACTTTGCTCCAATGTCGTTCAAACAAATCCTCAACAATTCTCTGAATTGACACAAGGTGTAGCAAGAAATGGAGAAACCGTCTATGAAATGGCACAAATCATTGCTCCTGTTTCTGGTGATCCTCTTGCAAGACAACAACTCTTGAATTGCGGTAAAATTGCATTTGAAGATTGCAAGAAATTGCTCCAAAAAATTAATGTTGAGAAGCTTCCTAATAAGAACAAGCTTTTGGCTGCTGCTAAACAAGTAGCAGATGCATTGCAACAATTGGAAGCTGCAACAAATTCTGTATCCTCCAAAGCATCCAAAGAAATCGAAAATGTTCTCTTTGCCATCAAAAATATACAAGATACAAGTGAAGAACTCATGGAAAGTGCGGGAGATAAATTGAAATTGACGAAAGGAGTCAACAATTTGGAATTCAATTTGAGAGATTTGTTAGATTCTGTCAAAAAAGCAGCAAACAGTGGCCTTTCTGATGAAAATCTTCTTGAAGCAGCAAATGAGATTTCCCAAAAGGTCAGAGATTTACTTAAAACCTCTAGAAATGCTAGCGATAATCCAAAGAACATGGATCTATTCAAGACCATGTCTAAATCTGCTCAAAAGGTAACTGAATTGACCCGTAATGCTCTTGGTAATGAATCCAAATTCATTGCCTATGATAACTTGCGTTCCAAAACAAAGGCAACCACTGCTTTGTTGACCGTTTTATCTATGAATGCCAAGCAAGGTATCCCATTGGTCAATGATAAGAAACAACAATCCCAATTATTCTTTGCAATAAAAAAATCTGATGTTGCAGTAAAACATATGGTCATGCAATTGGGAGAAGCAAACAATGCCCCTAGAGATATGCAAGCACAAAATAGATTTGTCGGTACCGTTAAAGCTGGAGTTTCCAAATTAGAGGAGCTTGTTGAAGAATCAAAAGCCAGTGTCCCAAAAATCACAGATATGAAATTCAAGGGAGAATTGGATTCATACATCAAACAAGCTGAATTGAGCATCAAAGAATTGAATCAAGCTCTTGGAAAAACCAAAACAAGCGAAGAACAAGTTTTGGAACAAGTCTTGAGACAATTATCTCTAACCGATGCAAACTTGGAGAGTGGTGCTTTGGATGCACAAGTAGAAAACTTGAAACAAACAAAACCAAGAACAGAAGCTCTTAAGGATATTTCCCTTCAACAAAGACAAGTTCAACAACTCGTTGCACAGTTGATCGAAGCTGCAAACACCAACAATACAAAACAGATGTGCGCCATTATAGAAAACATTGGAAACTTTGTTGAGAAACTTGGAAATGCTTCCATTGAAGTTGCAGCTGCTACCACTGGTAAAGAAAACCAAGAAAACATCATTGCTGCTTGCCGTAAGGTAGTTGCTCAAGTAGTATCTTTGGTAAATGCATCTGATTCGAGAATCAACGACAGAAAGACCGATATCCTTCCTTTTTCAAACTCTGTACAAGAAGCATTGAATGAATTGATCAATTCTACAAAGGGAGAATCTGGAGGAGTTGAATGCGATCAAGCAGTAAAAGATGTCGTGAATGAAATTAAAAAGTTGAAATCTAATGGTGTTGAGAGTTCCAAATCTACACCTGATTTGATTGATGAAATCAATATCACCACCAAGTTGTTGTCCACACAAGCAAATAAGGTATCTTCATTGGGTAGAAACAATCCTGAGAAAATGAATGAAGAAGTACTCGAACTTCCAAAACAACTTGGAAAATTGATTGAATCTGCCAACCAAATGATCAGTGCGATTGCACAAACCAATCCTCACTCTGCAAAGACCATCCACGACAGTACACTTGATGTAGGAAAACATTTGGCTCGTTTGATCTCTTTTGCAAAGATTGCAAAGATGGATCCTCAAGCAGAAGAAAGTTTGGCGATTGCTCAAAAGAATCTGGGAAATTCTTTGAAGCTCTTGATTGATACGATCTCTTCCACCACTCCCGGAAAAGAAGATTTCGATAAATCGCTCAACATCTTGAACAAGTGTTACGAACCTTTGGTTCCTGGACAGTACAGCGTAACCAATATGAATGATGGAATCCGTAAATTGGAAAAACTTTTTGATGATATCCTTTTGTGCTCCAACACCCATCCTGAAAATTTGGGTTCCAACTGTCTCAAAGCATCCCTTGCACTTATGGAGATCTTGAACAATGCCAGAGGTCACTCTGAAAACAGTAAAGGTTTGGATCATATCATTTTGATGAACGAGCATGTTGGAAAAATTAAAACTGCAAAGAATCCAAACGATTATCTCAATTACGTAAAATTGATTGCATCTGGAGTTCAACCAATCGTGATGACCATGAAGAACTTATCCAACAATGAAAATGATAACGAAGTCAAAAAGAAAATCCAAGAAAACTCCAAGGATATTAAACCAGCTCTCGACCAACTCCTTAATACCACAAAACTTGCAAGAGATGAGGAACAACGTGAGAAGATTCCTGAAGATGCTATCTATTTGATCGATCGACTTGAATTATTGAGTTCATCATCTCCTAAATCAAACTCTGTTTTGAATCTCCTAAAGACATCCAAACAATTGGCAGAAAGTCTCAAAAACCTTTCCAGCTGTGGTATGGAGGTAGCAAAGGCACCAAGAGATGGAGGAGCACAATCCCAGCTCTCTGTTTCCACAAATGAAAGCAAGTCTTTGGTTGAGTTGTTGAAGAACTGTGCTAAAGCTCTTTCTGTTGGAAGACCTGAAGTTGAACAATCTAAACAAAGAATCAAGGAATGCATTGGTCAAATTGATGCAGCTCTCATTTCTGTAAAGATTGGACTCTTGGTCATCCCTTCCAACAAGTCTCATCAAGCTTCACAAGAACAAATCGTCACCATCTCTCGTGATATCCTCAAAGTTTCCTCTCCTGTTTCTGAGAAAGCAAAAGGAAAAGACATGCTCGGTATGGGACAACAATCCCTTGAATTCGCAAACCAAATCGAAAACTTGGTAAGCGTTGCAAAAGAAATGGTTGGAACAACCAGTGACCAACAATTTCAAACCAAAAACTTGGAGTTGACAAGAAAATTAGCTGAAGCTGCGTATGCTTATATTGAGTGTGCTGAAAACTTAACTGGAGATCCTCAAAGTCAAAAACTATTGCAAGTTATGTTGGAAAAAGAAAAACAATTGGAAGTATGTGGACAAGAAATCATTGAATCTTTGAGAGGAGGTATGTTGGGATTGAGAAATTGTGATGAAGCAATCCAATCTATTCTTAAAGTTGGTCAAGATCTCGTTAATCTTCCTCAAAAATCTTCTACCTTGTATTCTCAATTCCGTGATGATATTGTCAAAGAAGCAAAGAACCTTGCAGGATCTGTTCAATCTTTGTTCCAAACTGGGAAGACCGCTCCTAGTGGTGTTGGACTACCTTCTAAACAAATTGCAGAATTGGTAAGCAAATTGGTTGGAATAACCAAAGGTGCTATTGTTACTTTAGAAGATCCTCAACTCCAAAAAATGTTGCTTGAAAATGCTAAAGATGTGACTGTTACCACCGCAAAGATGATTTCTTTTGCAAAGAAGTTGGCAGAAGATCCTTCAAGTCAAAATCAACAACAATTTGCAAAGGCATTCAAACTTGTCACTTCTGCCATTGGAGGTCTTGTCAAGAACATCAGAGAAGCCGATACTGGTGAGAAAGATTGTCTCCAAGCTATCTCTGAAATCAGTAAGTTGCAAACCGATCTTGATGCTGCAACTATTTTTGCTGAAACTGGAAGTTTTTCAATGGGAAATCAAGATATTGATCTCGAAAAAGTTAAGAATCAATATCTTGAAAGCTGTAAATTGATTAAATTGGAATCTGACAAGATCTTGAAAGCTAAACTCAACCAAAACAACTTGGGTAAAGCCTCTCTTTCACTCTCCAAGCTATTGACTAGCTTTTCAGAGCAAGGAAAATTCATCTCTGTTGCTCTTGTTGATCCTGGTCTTCAAAAACTTGTTTTGGGTGATACCAAAGCAGTCATAAACAAAGCACAACAACTCATCATGGCAGCAAAGATGATATGTGGATCTCCTAAAGATCAAAAATTAAATCAAAAGCTCGATTCTGTTCAAGAATCTAACCTGAAAGAAATCGAGAATACATCCAAATCTATCAACGAAAAGGTGGAAGTTGCTCTTCAAACCCAAAAGGCTGTAGACTTTGCAAAGAACAAAATCAATGAATTGTTGAAACAGTATGCAACCAGCATGAAAGGTTCCCAACCTTCCACTAAGGGTGTCATTGCAATTACAAAGGAGATTCCTCTCTTCACTGGTAAATTGGTTACTTCAAAGCAAACTGATCCTCAATCTCTTTCTGAACTCGTCAAAAAATCATTACCTTTGTGTGAAAAGCTTCTCAATGAATGTAAAGGAGTGTTGACTCTTTGTCCTAATCAAGAAATCAAAACAGACATTGATAAATCTGCTACTGCTACTGTTAACTCTTTCTTGACTTTGTTGGATTTGATGAAAGAAAACAAAATGGATGAGTACACCCTCGAAGATGCAATTTCAAGTTGTAACGAACAAATTGCAGATAGACTTACTGATATTGTTGAATCAATCAAGAAGATTCCAGGACAAGAGAATCTTGAAGATGATCTTGGAAACACCGTCATCTCTACTCTTGAAAGAACCCAAAAACTCATCAACCAAAAGGGAACAGAGATCAAATCTAGTGGAGTTTCTGGTGATACCTCCATGGGATTGGGATCTGAAGAAATTGCTTCCATCGTTATTGAAGCATCTAGAGCAATCGTTTCTACCATTTCCAACTTGGTGATTGCATCTATTGAAACACAAAAAGAATTGTTGCAAAAAGGTAGACAAAATGTAAGATTAAATGTATTCAGAAAAGATCCTGTATGGGCTCAATCCATCATCGAAACCTCTGAATCTGTTGTCACCGCAAACGATTACTTTGTAGAGGCTATCAATGAGATTGCAAGTTTGGCTGAACAAGGGGGAGATATCAACTATGATACCTTGATCAAAAAAGCTCAAAACTTATCTCAAATCACCCAACAACTCGTTGCAGCTTCCAAGAGAAAAGCAGATCCTAATTCTCCTTCTGGTAAGAAACTCACCTTGGCTGGCAAATCTGTATCAGAGGCCACCAACTCTCTTCTTGCTGCTGCCAAAGAAGCCACCAAAAGAGCTCAAGAAAGAGTTGAGGTTAAAAGCAATCTCCCTTTCAATGAAAGAATGAGACTTGGAGAACTTGGTATTCAAATCAAAATCGCCAAATACGAAAAAGATTTACAAGTTGAACAAACAAAGTCCAAGCTTAGAGAACAAGCTCTTAATCAATTCAACAGTATGTCTAATTCTAGAATCAATCCACTCATGCAAAATTAATATATACATATTTTTTTCGACTATATAATAAATGTTTTTAAAATAATATCATTTCAAACCTGTTTGAATTTCTTCATATAATGACTGAAAAAAATTATTAATAATTCTTCTGAAAAAAAAAAAAATTGTGATGAATTTTTTATCAAACCTTAAAAATGCTATCCAAGAAAAAGGAACCAATGATAATAAAAGAAAATGGGTGAAAAAGGGAGATTTGGAACAAGAGAAGAGATTAAAGATCGAGGAGGAGAAAAAGAAAAAGATGGAAGAGAAAGAAAAAGAATGGGAAGAATTAGAGAAAAAAGCAAATGATGATTTGTTATCATTGACCAAAATTGAAGAAGAAAATTGCACTATGGAAATATCTGAGGTAAATAATTTTATTGATTATATATAATCGATGGGGATAAATGAATAATATCATTTATCATTTTGAAAAATTGAAAAATTAGAAGGATATTTTTATCAGGATAAAAGAATCTTAAAATTAAATCTAGTATTTTGATTATTTATTGATTTCATCATCTCATATTTGTTTTAAAAGGTTAAAAAAAGATTGAGAGACAGAGATGAACCAATAACTTTGTTTGGAGAGACAGACTTCCAAAGGGAAAAGAGATTGAGAAAGATCGAAGAGCAATTAGAAGAAGAGGAAGGCGGGAAACAAAATATTTTCGGAGAGATCTTGGAAAATTTGGAGAGCGGAGAAAGCGGCTTCACCAAAGATAAATTGTTCTTGAAAGAATTGTTGCCAAAAGGAGAATCTGATGACAAAAATGATATTTTACTCAATTTCTTTTTTGTAATTCATTTTTCATTATTTTTTTTAATTTTTTTTAATTTTTTTTAATTTTTTTTAATTTTTTTTAATTTTTGATTAATTTTTTATTTAGGAACTTTTGGAATTGTGGGAAAATAAGCTCCAAGACAGACCTACTGAAGTCAAATCTACCGCCCAAGGGAAAAGAGAAACTGCCACTTTTGCCCAATCTCTAGTGTACATCCAACCTCTTTTCCTAAAGCTCAAAGAAAAGTAAACACTAGTTTATTATTTTTAAATATTTTTAATTTTCTTTTTAATTTTTTTAAAACTTTTTAGGACTCTTGATGATGAAATAAGAAATTATTTGTTTGACATCCAATCCCATCTTAAAGAAAGAAACTACGAAAAAGCTAATGATGTTTATCTCCGTATGGCCATCGGTAATGCTGCTTGGCCTATTGGTGTCACCATGGTTGGTATCCACGCCCGTTCTGCCCGTGAAAAAATTTCTGCCGGTACTACACCCCATGTCCTCAACGATGAGGTCCAAAGAAAGTATATCCAATGTATAAAAAGGTTGATGTCTTTTCACCAAGATGTTTTTCCCAAATAAATAAACTCTTTTTTTTTTTTCTTTGTTTCAATTTGTTTTTCAATTATTGTTCTCAAAAGCATTTATATAAAAACCTTTGATTATGATCAAAATTAATCTTAATAAAAAAAAAATTTGGAGAATGATCCATCAAAATGTTGGACTTGATAAGGACTGTTAAATTTTAAGGGAATTATGGATTTATTCTGAGATTCAATGAAAACTGAAATTCCTCTTATTCTTTTAACTAAATCCTAAACGGATCTCTTCTTACAATTTGGTGGAGAAAAATTTGTGAACTCTAATAGATCCTGTTCAAAAGAAATTTGGTTAAAACTATTATTTATAACCAAAATATCATTACCAATTTTTTTATTTCTTGGCCTCTTTCAAAATTTTGATCTTAATGAGAAGGAAAAAATATTATTCATTGAATTCTTAATAAATGAATGAAAAGGTTAATTACAGAAATGAAAAATTATTAAATAATGAAAAAAAAAATTATAAAATAAAAAATTGTAAAAAAAAAAAAAAAGATGAAAAGTAATTCAAAAGAAAAAAGTTTTTTTTCAATTGTTTCGGGTCATTTAACAAGCAAATCTTATGTTACAACTTCCGACGCCAACATTTCTATTTTGCTCAATAAACAAGATAGCGAAGAAGTGAAAAAAGAAAAAATAAGAAAGAGTATGGGACATCTACACGAATCAATGCAAGAATCTTACGATAATATCATACACTTTAGTGAAGTTGGATTTGATGTCAACAGGATATCCATGTTTAAAGTAGGACCCATTTACAAAGAGAATAAAGAATTAGAAAATACATTGGAGGCCATCTTTATCAGGGTTGAAATTATTGACAACAGCAGCAATAATAAAATACCCGAAAATCATGTGAATCTAAAACTAATGTTATTCCATTCAAAAACGGATTGTAGTAAAGAATGGTTCCCAGGTAAAAAACTTTCTGATGTCAAAATTAATTTTACAACTGCCATCGCTGATTATTCTGGAAAATCTTTATCTCAAATTTACAACATGGCCAACAAAAGTGCCGGAAAGTTTTTGGAGCTTCACTCTAACATCAACCAAGAGATTACTAACAATGAAAATATTTAATGAAGAGAATTTAAAAATATTAAAAATTAAAAAAAAAGAAAAAATTATTTTTGTTTTGAATGGAAGAATCACCAGATAAAATTTTAGAAAATTTTTTAAATCTTATTAAATGTGGAGAGATAGAAGTGATATATGGAAATGATTTGATAAAATTTAGAAAAGATGAGGAAAGATATTCTACGAGAAAATGATAGAGATTGACAAGATCAAAAAATATCACGACATAGACTACCAAAATGTGCTAAAAAAAGGATTTCCATCGTTTTTGAAATATCTTAGAAATACAAAGAACCTTGAAAGGTTGAAAATCTACGTGAATAATAAATACATGATAGAAAAATGGGAAGAATTCTGTGAAATAATCGAATCCAATACATCGATCCAACATTTAGATTTAAATATGCACGTTGATAAAAAAGAATCTCTGGAGATAACCAAGAAGATATTGAGATCACTCACTTACAGAAAAATAAAAGAATTGATTTTGACAGATTATGAAATTGATATGGAATTTTCTGAAGAAATATCAGAGTTCCTTTGTAAAAACAAACATATCACTCATTTTGGGATTAGAAATAGGAACAGTATGAGTTCTGATAATAACAATGAAGAGTTTGAATTTGGATCTATTTGCGAAACAATCAAAAAAAATGAAAACCTGAAATGTCTCCTCCTTAAAGGATACCAAATCGGAATGAAAATCCAAAACTACCTCCCTGAAATTCTAGACTTCAACGAGAACATAACAGAATTGGACTTTGAAGAGTTGGGTCTGAACAAAGAACAGTTGTCTTCTCTTTTTAAATCTATCAAAAAATATGATAGGATCGCTTCTCTCAAATCAGCTAAAAATAGACTTGATGTATTGGAAAATGATGAAGTGAACTCAATGTTGTCATCAACCAAATCTCTAGAAAAATTGTATTTATTTTTTAAAAATTTTAAACAATTTTTTAGGTTAAATTACTTGATTCATTTTTAAAGAGACTTGACAGATTGCTATGAAAATAAAGGATTGTTCGATTGTTTAAAAGATGGTCTCGAAAAAAACGAGTCTCTCACTCATCTAGGTATCAGTAGGAACAATTTTGGTGGAAATGGAGAGCTGATAATCTCTGATTTTCTGAAAAAAAAAAAGTGGAAACATTTGGAAATCATGGGGATTGACTTAAAAGACGAAGGCGCAAAAAAAATGTTCGATTCATTAAGGAACAACAAATTCCTTGAGTATATAACTTATTTCAATTTTTTTACCAAAATATTGCCATCTACAACAGAATATTGCTTAGATTGCTTAAAATTTAATGATACCCTTCAACATTTTGAATTCCCCAAACTTCACTTTCATTTTTCTAAACTCTTTGAATTACTTCAAGTCAACCACACCCTCCTCAGTGTTTATTTCAAATCAGTAGATGTTTGTGAGATGAGAACAATCAAATCTTATTTGGAATTCAACAAAAGAATTTCAGGGAAGCCCGTGTTGGAGTGTAGAGAAACATTCTTGTTTTGAAGATCAATTCAAATCAAAAGTCAAAACTTTTTTACTTTGTTTGACATTTTTCATGAGAGACAAACAGTATTTGAAGATTCCAAAACCTTTGCTTTACAGAATTTTTGATGCTTGTTCTATACATTTCCTGATTGAAATGAAAAACCAACACTTTTAAGAAAAGCCCTTGAGTTTTTTGTCAATTAAAAAAAAAAAAACAAAATTAAGAAAAAATTATTTTATTTGACAATTTAATATAAAAAAAAAAATTTTTTTTTTCAATTCTTCTTTTTGAACGGAAAAAGCCAACCCCCATTCTGCGCATAAGAGCCAGGCTTGTTATAAAGAGGTTCAGCAAAAGAAGAGTTGTATTCGAGAGGGGTCTTTCCCCAACGATCTCTCTCTGTTTTTTTGGCGCCTTGGATTATCAAGATGCGAGCCAGTTGAATTTCGTTTCTACACAAAAAATAAAAATAAATTTTAAAATAAAAAAATAATAAATAAATTAATAAATTCTTTTTTTTTTTTTTACCTTTCAATGAGATAATGAAGAGGAGTTTTTTTTTGGTTGTTGAGAGCGTTGACCTGAGCCCCACGCTCAAGGAGATAGAAAATCATCTCCTTGGAGGCCATCTTGCAAGCGATGTGAAGGGGAGTGTTGCCCAAAATATCTATGATCTCCAAATCCACCATCCCACGTGTACCTATAATAACATAATGATTAATGATTTTTATTTCATTTTATTTTTTTATTTTTTATTTCATTTAGATTTTTTTTTATTTTCAATTGTGATTTTAATTTTTTTTTTTATTTTTTTTTTAATTTTTTTTTTTTAATTTTTTTTTTACCAATGATCTTTTGAAGATCGGCTAAGTCACGGGAGTTAATGGCACGAAAGACATCAGTGCCATTAGTTATTTTCTTAATTTCTTTCTTTTGTTTCTTTTTTGTGCCCGAGCGGTTGGATCCCATTATCAATTTTTTGGTTCCATTTGTGTTTGTGCTTTTTAATAATTAATAAAATAAAATAAAGTCGAAAAAATAAAAAAAATAAAATAAAAATCTAAATTGCAAAAAGAAAAAAAAAGAATAAAATTTCAAAAATCAAAAAAATATTTATATCAACGAAAATAAAAATAAACTAAAATAAATGTGACAAAAAATAATAATTTAAGAATCAAAATAAAAATAAAAAATAAAAAATAAAAAATAATAATTTAAGAATCAAAATAAAAATAAAAATAAAAAACAAAAAATAAAAAATCAAAAAATAAAAATAAAAAATAAAAATATAAAACAAAAAATTTTTTTTTGCCATTGTTAACTTTCAAGTGAGTGACAGTCTTGTTCTCCCTCAAAGCCTTCATGAGCTCATACNTTGATAAATTTGATAAATTTGATAAATTTGATAAATTTGATAAATAAAATAAATAAAATAAATAAAATAAATAAAATGAATAAAATAAATAAAATCATAATAGAAAAATAAAAGTTTTTTAAAGTAAAAAAAAAATTTAGTTTAAAAGAGGAAAAAATATAAAATCAAATTTGAAAATTTTGAAAAACAAAAAACAAAAAATAATGAAATAAAGTTATACTCTGGTGTTCATGTTGTTGTCCATGGCAATTACAATGAAAGAAAACTTGGTATCACTGTGAATCATGATGTTTTGAATGGTGTAGTTGTCTTGGAAGACGACGATGTCGTTCCAAGTGAGACCTTGATCAAAAGAGTAGGAAACCGAGTTGGTAGGGTGGATGTTGTCTGCAATGACGATGATACTTCCGTGGTCTCCGATTTCATAAATGGTGGATCCTTGATAAAAAAATAAAAACAAAATTGTATTTTATTTCAAGACAATCAACATTTTTAGAGTCCAAATGAATTAAAAATATAAAAAATAAAAAAATTATAGCAAAAATAAAAAATGACTCAAATTCTTTTTATTTTTTTAAAAATCAAGATATTAAAAATAAAAAAAAAATTATAAAAAAAAAATATTCACCCTTTCTGATTTCACTCCAAGTTAAACCAGCATCACGTGAAAAATAAGTGTTTACATTGTTGTTGTCATAGCTCAAAAACTCGCCGACGTTTCCTGTAGCGATGAGCAAACCGATAGCGTTAGCAGTGGAATAGAAAGGACCAAACCCTCCCATGACCCAAGATGAGACATAATGCAAGTTCAATCTGCAAGCAGCTCCAGAACAGATGATAGGCTGGTTGTTGGAGTCTTTTTGAGGAGGAGTCATAGGTACCCACCATGCACCACCATCTATATAAAATTCAATTAAGAATAAATAAATCAAAAAAAGTTGAAATTTTTATATTGTGTTAACAATATCTGAATATTTCTTTTTTTTACCAAAAGTGATGGAGGAAGAGATCAATGGGTTTTGGGAATTAATTTCGGAGATTTTCATGGAGTTTGCGAGATAGATACCCTCCAAACCATTGAAGATGGAGAAATCAGTCAATCCATAAGGACCTGTAAAGTGATAGAGAAAGAAAGATTAATTGTTTTTTTTTTTATGATTATTATAATCCAAATTTTAAATACATAGATAATATAAGATGATATTGACTCTGATAGATTATAAATGAACGAAAATATACATAATTTAATAGATTTATATATGAAGAGTTATTAATTGATTGAGAGTTTTTTGTTTACCTCTGTGAATGTAATCCAAGGAAACACTGTACATGTTACCGTAAGAATTGGAGACGTACAAGTTCTCCCAAACGCTGCTAGGAGTACCATGGTTGACAGCAACGAAAGCAGCACCAGTAGAGGTATCCAAGATGTTGAATTCGTTCTCTTGCAACTCCTCACGAAAAGGAAATTGAGATTTTCTGAAAGAATGAACGAAATCTTGGCTGACATACAATCCAAAATCTTCGCCTGATTCGTATTTGAGGATGAAGGTGAATGGATGATGGATCTCAAAGGCGACTCCCTTCTCCATGATGAGATTCTTGGTCACCCCGAAATCATCAGAATAATAATAGTTGACATCGTCGAGGCTGTTGGTTTGGAGGCCTGTTTTCTTGGAGTGAGCGCACCAGTAGACTCTGTTTTTTGGCACATCTCCTGTATTAGCATTTCCCCAAGTGAAATATGGTTGCTGATGGAAAAGAGTTTTGTCAAAAATAAAAGTTCAATAAAGAGAATTGAACAAAATTATAAAGGAAAAGAATGAAAATTAAATTTATTGTTATGTTGTATGATTATTTATTTTAATATTTTTGAGAATGAAATTTGAGGATAATAATTTACCACATATGTATCTATTGTTTTGAAGGTCCTTCCATTATCTGTGGTGGACATCAATTGATAATAACATTGGGAAGATCCAGTACATCCTATACATATATTTATTTAAAATTAGATATTCAAAGGATCAATAAGAATTATCTCCAAAGAAAATTAATTATCTTTTTAAATCTCCTTTTCTTACCAACCACATTGAATACCAATGCATATCCAGAGAGAGATGGATGAAATCTCCAGTAGTAGGATCCTCCAGCATTCACTTGAGACCATGTCAAACCAACATCTTCACTCAAAAATACATAATGGGTAGTAGTGACAGCAATCTTTGATTAAAACAAGATGTTTTTTTAGTGTTGTCTTTATAGTGAAAAATAAAAAAAAATTTGTTTACAGTTTTTCCATCTGGACTTATTCTAAAATGTCTTACTGTCTCCCCTGAAAATGGACTTTGATTAGATAATTGTGTCCATGTCATTCCATTATCAAAACTTCTCCATAATTGTGAAGTTGCTGTGGTGATAAATACTGACTAGATAGAAAGATGTTGTTTAAAAATTGAGGATATTTGGGTCATTTAAAAATTTTTTAAATTTTTTTTTTCAAAATAAAGAATATATGCTTACAGATTCATTCACCCATCCAATTTGATTGATATATCTTGAAAATGTGGTGACCTTTGTTTTAAAAAATGTTAAAAGATTTTGATTGGGATTTTATAAATTTAAAATAAATGGAGCAAATTATCAACACAATTAAAAATATATATACATTTCCAATGATGGGTTGTTGGGAATATACAATCCCAAACAAACAAATGATAGCAAAGATGATCAATTTCATTTTTTTTTTAATTATAATTTTATTTTTGATTATATGAAACAAGCAACATCTTTTTGCAAAAAATGAATCAGAAAATTAAATTTAGCTTCATATACGTCTTATAATAAAATAATCTCTTTTTTGAAAAAAATTTTTTTTTTTTAGTAAAATATATATTCAAATTCATCTAATTCAATGAGATGTAGTGGTATCAATCCAAATGAGATTTTATTAATCCAAATAATTTTGATTAATCATCTGAACTATCACTCCATTCTGACGAAGCATCTTCATCGACAACTTGTGGCTCCCTTAGAATGGGATTTTCAGTTTGAGTGGTATCTATTTTGGGAACAACTTCTTTCAATTTCTGTTTCCTCTTTTGATGTTTCTTCGATTTTTTTTTCTTGGTTTCAACTCTGATATCATAAAGAGATTTATTGGACATATTTCCATAAGCATTAATGGCTTGATTCCTTTCTTCTTCGGTGATTCTCTTGTCATCCAATATTTCCAGATTCCTCAACTTGCTTATCACATAATTTCTATAGTCAGTGTATTTGAGCAGAGTTTGATTATTAAGGAAATTGGGACATGCTTCATTTCCCAACATGGACAAGGATTTGAGATTGGGGAAGCTGGAATTCACCTTATCGATGAAAGTGATCAGATTTTCAATTCTATTTTTGTTGATCCATAAGGTATTCACTTTTTCCAATCTGGGGATCAATACCTTGCAATCAATCTCATTATAATCCAATACAATAACCTCCACATTGATGAAATATCTCAAAAAATCAAGTTTTTTGATGTTATTGTGGGAGATATCCAATTCCTTTGCAATATTTGCGTATTGCTGAATGGTTTCTTGTGGGATAGAAATCAAATTGCGCATAGAAAGACATAATCTTTTGGTGCTCTTGGGGAGTTGCATGATTTTCAAATTAATTTCAATTTTTTTTTATTTTCAAATAATATGTTTGAAAAAGGATTTAATTGTCAAATAAATTAAAATAGAGAACAAAATCCACTTTCAGTTACTACTGTACTTTGAGTTTCGACCTTTTTTATGACTAAATTTGATTTGGACATCAACACTGCACATTGCCTGAATAAATTGCTCACCCCAATATCCTCCTTGCTCGAAGTTTCAAAATAAAAACAGTTATTAGTGATTGCAAAACATAACGCATCTTCATACTTTACATCCCTACTCAGATCTTTACATTAAAAATAATTTTTTTTTAAATACTATAATGATTATAATGTATGAATACCGCTTTTAGTTCCAACCAAAAATTTGGGGATATTTAGTAAAGGATTTGTAAGAAAAAACTTTTTTAGGTACTCAAAGGATTGGAAAGAGTTTAACGAAAATGCTACTATTATAATGTTTGAACCTCTATAGTAAATAGGAGGCAATGCGACATATCTCTCTGGACCTGCTACATCCCATATCTCCAACTATCAAAATCAATTAAGAATCATTTTTTATTATTTAAATAAATTTGGAAAAACCAAATTTGAAGTTTTAAAAAAGTTTAAAAAAATTTTTACATTGAATTTTTTGTTTCCCACTTCCTCAGCCTTGGTTAAAAAAGATGCACCAATAGTAGCTTCATCATTTCCAAAAGTTTTAGAGATATATCTTTTTACTAGACTTGTTTTCCCCTCTCCTGAATTCCCTGCTAATGTTACCTTGCACCTTATATTATTTATGTTGTCCACATTAATTGGTATTGTGAAATATTGGTGGTATTTCTTATAGATTTCGATCCATTTTGATTGATTGACCTTAAAATTTCTCAAATTTTTATTAATCTTCAAAAGTTTAAATAATGCCATCTCCCATACAACTAAGGAAGAAAATAATCATGAATTTCTTTAATAAAAAAAAAAAATATAAAAAATTCAAAAGAAAATTATATGTACCATCTTCTTTCATCCAATCATTAAAAGTTTTATCTAATAAAGACATTTTGAGGATTAGAGAGGGAATTTTGAATGGATCAACTTCATCTATTATCAAATTTTTAACTATTTCAAGGTGAATATATTTGGGTAAAATTAGTTTCATTTTTTTTTTTGATTCTGCAGCCATCCATACAGTTTAAAAATAAGATTAAAAGAGAAGATAAAAAAATTGACTAAAAATATATTATTTAATACTTTAGTTAATATCAAATTTGTAGTTGTTGAGAGTGGTCAAATTTTCGAACTGCTGTTCAAAATCAATGATGGAGTGAGGATAACAAATAAAAAGATGGTTGAAAGGACGAAAACATCTAGGGCAAGACTTGCCAAAGAGTTTTTCCCTAGCATCCTTGGTGTTACTCACATTAATGCCATACAATAAAGTAATAGAAGACAAATTAAAAAACTCGCCACATTTATGGTACAAAGTGGATTGATCAAGAGGCTGTCTTGTGATATCCACGACTTGAGAGTTCCACTGTTCATTTACTTTAGTAAGTTCAATGGTAAAGTTGGAAATGGACAGACTCTCTTTGATGGGCTTACGGCAGTTGACACATTCCTTCTTCTCGAGCTTTTTGAGGGTTTCGGCGTCAATGATGTGGCCACATTCAAGCAAAGTGGGGTTGATCATGGATTTCATCAAAACGTTGTCGACCCAACCAACAACTTTCTCCTTGGGAGTTTTGTTGAAGTAGATGAGATGCAGGTTAGGACAAACTTCCTCGACACGGCTCAACCAATTAGGACTGAGCTGCTTGCTAGTGTCCACTAAACTCAAAACCTTGAGGCCAGGAACTTTCTGGACATCAGATTCGAAAATATCCACAGTGTTTTCTTTGTTGTTAGACTCGTTCATGTTACATCTGTCGACGAATAAATATTCAAGGCGAATGGCCTTGGAAAGGTTTTGAAGCGACTTTGGAGTAGTACGTGTGTTGGACAGATTCAGCATGACTATTTCTCTTTCTCTGTACATTATTCTTCCGTTCCAGTCTTCTCCGTTGAAGATAGATCTCATGGAAGCTTCAGTGTTAGAGAGGTTGATCTCTTTAAAAATGAATCTTATCCCGAAAGTTCTCCCTAAAACCAAAATCGAGTTCAAAATTTTTGTTATTATGATCCCTACTCTTTCCCTGATGTTTTCATTGGGATTGTCCAAATGTGCTTCAGTTATAAATAAAAAAAGTTAAAAAAAAATTTAAATTTTTTTAGATAATTTAAAAGAATAAAGCTTTTGAAATTTTTATAATAACTTCAATACATTTATCTTCATTAAACAAAAACAAATTTTTTTTTTAATTTTTTTTTTTCTTTACCAAGAATATATTTTTTGTTCAACACACCCCAATTTCTAAAATCGACTTCTACATCCACTCTCTTTATCCCCAACTTTGTTTCTTCCTCCAAATCCCTCCTCTCAGACTCCTCCTTTCTCCTCTCCTTTTCTTCGTTCGTCTCGTTGTTTCTGGGCACAAAAGGAGATTTCTTGTTGTCGTTAATTATCTCCCCTGATGGATTGTTTTTGACCCATTCCTTTACTATCTCTCCTAGTTCTATCTCACTTCTTGAATATTTGAATTCTGGAAAATCATATCCTCCCAAATCAGGTCTATTTTATTTTAAATTTGTTAGTAAAAATGATTGATATCGACTATTTATGTTGATATCGATGCAAATTATATGTCTCAGTTATATTCTGACATGAATATTTTGGTTGTTTTGTTGATCCAATTTTTACAAACATATATATGTTTTTGCGATTAAGAAAATCAAATCGCAAATTTAATCCTATTTTCAGCGCAAATATGATTAATTTTTAATAAGAATTAACAGTTGTTGTATACGATAGTGTTTGAGATTATAATCATTATAATATTAGAATGAATTTGTGTAATATAATATATACAAAAATTTGAAAGGATGAATTTAAATTGAATAGGGTTCAAAGGTGAATTGATTTTTAAAATATAAATATTATATCCCTATAAATATGTGAATTTTAAATTGAGCTGTTTACAAGAATACATTGGAATTTCTGAGATCAGCTTCAAATTTTCCTATTTGAAAATGCGAGGAGGAAAATAAAATATTACGTTCAAAATAATTTTATATAATCACCACAAATGTTGACAATCGATCTCTTGATTTTAGCTTCAAGAGTATACCATGAATTAACTTTTGCTTTTTCTCTTAATTTCTCTAATTTATCGAGTAATTCACGACCACTTATGATTTTGGTTTGGATGTATCCATTTTTAACATCAGCGATTTGGATGAGTGATCTCAGATCTTTGATGATATTCTTCTGGCTTTCTTTGAGATAATGTTTTACATCTTTGATTTCATTTTTTTGCTCTTCCATTGATTATTATAAGTAACTTTATTTGAAAAATGAGGCTATATCCTTGATTTTTATTGACGTTTTTTATTGGAACTGTTTCAATATGATTTTTTTTAATTATCTTTAAATTTGGCTTTAAAAAAAAAAAGGAGCAAAGATGATTGAGAACCATAAAAATATATCTTCCCAAATAGCAATCAATATACATTCTGAATCTCATAAGATCGATATACATCCCATTCCTCACCTATCCAATTCATTATCTTTATCTGATGAATATATCATGGTGATATCGAACGATGGATTGATGAATATAGAGAAGGATAATCTCAAAAATAGCATCAAACATAATATCTATCACCTATGTCTAGCATCAAAGCTTGACGTTGGAAAATATATAATAGCAACAGAAAATAAAATAAAAGTGATATCGTTCACAAACAATGAAACACTTATCGAATGCTCTTTATATCAGATACCAAAAAGCATATCGATAATAAAAGGATCAGATAAACCAATTGTTTTGGTAGGAGGGATAAGAGGGATAGAAAAGTATCAAATAAAAGAGAAAGAGATGAGAGGAGAAAAAGTCGAGTTCGGACAACCGAAAATATTCCAAATATGCCAAATGGACAGCACCAAGGAGTATACAGCAGCAGCGTCGACATGTGGGCATCTAGTTTTACTTTCAAACAAAATCTTTGAAAAAGAAAATGATAATGAAAAAATCCTAAATGAAAAAGAAAAAGAAAATTCTTCTGTGAAGTGGCTCGATTTTTTGGATACGAGGATAACTTGTGTCAAGTTTTCTTTGAGCGGAGAAAAATTGGGAGTGGGCTGTTGGGATGGATCGATTCATATCTACCACATTGCAGAGTCTAAATGGGGGAAAGTGAGGGGAAGATATAAGAGCTTCAACGAAAACAAGAACTCCGAAACGAACATTTTGTTTTGTTGGTTGAATAACGATCATTGGATCGTACATAATACTGTTGAGATTTCTCAAATTTGTATTACAAATGTTTACAATGGATTTCAATATTGCATTCAGAGGAATGGAGAGATTAAAGGACTCTTTGTGGATCCTTCTACTCCCTTTTTTTATGGCTTTGAATCCAACAAATTTTTGACTTCTTTTGTGCCTCCCTTTTTCACTTATCTCCGTGGGTTTCATTCTTCTCATCAGCTTTTGTTGTATGAATCTCATTTTGGTGCTTTGTATTTGGATTATCTCGATTTTAATCAAGAGGACTCCTCCTCCAAACCGAAATCTAAAATATCCCTTCTTTTTCGTTCTTCTGCTAATCAAAACTCTTCCACTGTTGAAAATTTTGTCTACTCTTTGTCTTTTCTCGACACGCAGCACTTTTTTTATTCCCGCTTTTGGAACAGTTCTCTTGCTCATTATAATTTCTTTACTGATTATTCTGATTCCACTTCTTTCATAACTTTATCAGAGATGTACATCGCCATTGTTTGCCTCAAAAATGTCTACTTTTACGATTATATCAACAAAAAATCTTATTTTTCTTCTTTGAAACTTGTTTCAGGTTTTTCTGGATTAATTTTTGTTTGTTCATGTTTTTTAGATGAACTAACTTTATTATTGCTTTTTTTGGATCAAAAAACACAAAATCTCCATTTCTATTCTCTTACTCCCCAGAATATTCTACAAAAACTTACTCTAGAAGAAAATATATCAAAAATTGGAAAGAACTTTGATTTATTTTTTGACCTAGAAAGCCAAATTTTATGTTTGGCAAGTTCTCATTTAAATCGAAAAAAATACCATTTGAATGTTAAAAAATTTATCAAAAAAGATAATTCTTTGACGTTGATAGAAGAAAGAGAATTACAAAGAAATCAACTATTTAGAGTAAGAGAATATAAAGAAGGTTTTTGCCTTTTGGAAGCATTTAATGGAGAAATCAAAAGTTCGATTTGGAAATATGAATTAAAAAGCGAAAAGGAAGAAATGATATGGGAAAGAAAAGAAGAGAATGAAAAAGAGATGAGTGTGTTTGAAGTGATAAACAAAAAATAAACTTTAAAAAGAAAATTTTTTTTGTTAACATATTCTTTTATTTATTAATTCAAAAGAAATAAATTAAATCAAAATTTCAGGGTCATAAACGATTTGATTCTTTCTGGAAGGATGTTCAAGATATGCCCAATTAGACTTAACAGAGTAAGGCTGGGAAATATTGACACCATCTTTTGTGATATCACAGATTTGCAATTTGTTGATGGTACGAGCATCACGATAATACAAAACGCGGAAAGAATCTTCCAAAATCTTTTTAGCCTCATCTCTGGTCAAGTTTGGCTTGTAGGCCTTTCTCATGAGAGGGATAGCGATGTAAGCACCATAGCCGGTAGCGATGGTGGTATCTTCAAAAGAAGATCCTTGCAAATCAACATATCCCAAAAATTCCTAATTAAAAAAAAATATAAAGAATATTTATATGATCATAATCGATCAATGGGAGATGGATCCATAAATTTTTTTTTGGTAAAAAAAAAAGAAAAGAAATAATTACTTTTCCATCATGATATCCTCCAATAACGAGTTGATTGTAGTATGGATCCATGTTATTTCTTCTGTTGTACATGACTTGGCTGACATAACTATAAATTTCTCTTGGTGTCTTCTCTACACCATCATCCTCGTCAAAATCGTTATCAATCATTTGGTCTAATTGTACTTTCAAGGTTTGAAAATCACTATATTCTCCACTTGCTCCAATTGAAGTATAATTTCCTACTTTTTGGATACGTTCAACATTTTTGAATCTAGCAAGAGATCCATATGATCCTAAAATAGGAATAATATTCATGAATGAAATTGTATCAAATTAAAGAAATATATTAATTCTTATTTATTAATTAATGATACACTTAATATTTCTTTACCAAGGGTATCTGCGCAAATCATTACTCCACCATTATACTTGATTCCAAGAACAGAAGTACCTGTAACAATTGGATCTCTGAAAATATATAAAAGTGTTAAATTTTTAAAATATTTTTGTTATCAAATGAATTTATAATTACGTTGTCCTTTTAATTGGCATTAATGGACATGCATTATTCTTTTTTGAATGTTCATCTTTTTCTTTTTTTTGGTTTTCATGTTTGTATTGTGCAAAATTATTGATTGGGGTGGTATTTGAATAAAGTCCACCAGGATTATACATTTCACCCATATAATTAGGAGGTGCAAACATTGTTATTTCTATTTTATATTTTTTAATACAACCTTTTTTTTATATTTTTATTTTAAAAAAATGTACAACAAATATTTTTTTTTTTTCAATTAACAACAAATTCTTTTGTATATTTTTGAATTGCGACCAACATAAGGGGAAATTTTTTTTTCTTTTTTAATATGTGTCTGGACCTCCAGACACATATTTTTAACACTATAAAAAAAATCATTCATCTCTATATTGGAGATATAACTTCTAATATACAATTGATATTACATACAGTGTATGGTGATTCGCATAATTATGCAAATTATTTTTCTTTACATAGATAATAGTACAAAGATAATGTTATTTTGAAAAGAAAAAAAATGACAAATATGAATTCTTTATAATATATATGAAATACATTGTTAAAATTAATTTTTTTAATCATCATTGAAAAATATTGTTATAATTTAGAGGTTGGCTTTTTTCTTTCCAATGACCTTGTCCAATTTCATTGCGATTTGCATATTTCCTTTGAGTTTGAGTTTTCCTCCCATAAATGCTTGTTGAGGATTCAATTTACCAGAAACAAGATCAACATAATCATTATCAGAAATGTTAATTGTGACATCAGCTTTACCGTGTTCTCCCTCCTTTACAAATCCTGGACCATTTTTTAAATCTACAGTCCAAGTTTTAGAGGTGCTTCCATTGGAAATATTCCAAAAGATTACTGCATTAACATCTTCAAATGGAAATAATATAAAATTTAATTATCAACCAAATAAATTTTTTTTTTTAATGAATGTTTATTTGATTTTAAATTTTACCTTTAATGACAGAAGGATCATCTTTAAGGCGATTTCCTAATTCTTTGAAGATAGCTATTGTTTTTGGAAGGGAAAATTTCGAATTAGAAATTATAATTGAATGAAAAAAAAAATATTTAACCATCAGAGTTGTAAGACATTTCTTGTTGATAATATTGATCTAATTTTTTTTAATTTTAATTAATATTTTTATTATTTTTAAAAATATTTGAAAAGAGAAAAATTAAAATCCCAAAATAAAAAACATATCTTATACGTGAGATATTGATCCATATTGGTGGATTTCTTTATTAATTTTTTTATGTGTATAAATTGGTTTAAATAAGAAAATTTAAGTTAAAAAATATATAAAAAAAAAATAGAAATTAAACTTTTGAGGAATTCCTTCATTTTTAGTCAAATTCTTAACCATTCTATTCAAATTTAATATCTATCTTTAATATTTTGGTAACAATTTGTTCTGAACTCACATATTACTTTTTTGAAATTATTCTCTATAATAATATTTATATTTTTTTTATATTTTTTAACACATACGTAATAATAATTCACCACTATATTTTTATCCAATTATTCTTGCTAATTTATTGTTATATATATTCTTCTCTGTAAGTATTTGAAAAATGTCCGATCAAGAAAAGAAAAATTTTGATGAGAAAGAAAATGAAACAGAAGAGGAAGGGGAAATTGAAAGGAGCAATATCGAAGAAGAAGATAATACTTCTTCAGATGAAGCACAAAATAAAATTGAGGAATTTAATAATGAGAAAAAAAATGATGGGGATTTGTTTTATATAGATACTAAGCCAAATAATGAATTGTCTTCCAATAATGAATCCAATACAAATAATAATAACAACATAAACACAAATAATAATTCTCGACAAGGAGATAATGACAATGAGAATGATCAACAAGAGGATGATAATAATAACCAAGGAGAATCAGGAGGTCCATTATTCTCAAATCCAAAATATCAAGAATTCAAAGACAAATTAACAAACACAAAGGAACCGAATTCATTAAGGATGTTCATTGGACAAGTCTCCAAAAGAAAGAATGAATTTGATCTCATCCCATTGTTCTCCGAGTGCGGCAAGATTTATGATCTCAAGATCCAAAGGGACAAGAAGACAGGCGAACACAGGGGATGTGCATTCATCGTCTTCGAGAAGAAGGAATCTGGCGATTTGCTCATCAAGAATTTCAATGGCAAGAAGGTATTCTCTGATTCCAGAAATCCTCTCAGAATTAACGTTGCGAATGGGGAAGATTCAAAAAGAGGTAAATTTAAAAAATATTATCAAACTAAGAATAATTGTTAATTTATCTATATTCTGACATTATTTTTATCAATTATTATTTTATCTTTCTTATTTTCTCCTTTAAGATAACAGTCAAAATAGAAGAAACGATAGAAGTGGTGGATCTGCCCCCAACAAAATCTTTGTGGGCAGAATAGGCAAGTCCACTACCGAGGAAGATCTCAAGAGGGTCTTCTCTGCTGCAGGAGAAATTTTGGAATTGAGCATCCTGAAGAACGATGGCAAGAGCAAGGGTTGCGCTTTCATCCAGTATGCCACTACAGAGCAATCTAACCAAGCGATAAGTTTATTCGATAACAAGCCCAAAATATTTGTAATAAATTCAAAAATCATTCCCTTTTATTTAATTTATTTTAAATTTTTTTAATCTTTCTTTTTTTTAATTGTATCTTCACTTTTTTACTCATTTTTTTTTCATTTAAATGTTGAAGACTTCTGATAGTCTCGTTGTGAAGTATGCGGACACGCTCGAAGATAAGAAGAGGAAGAGGGAGAGAAACGACAACAGCAACAACAACAGAAGCAACAAGAACTACAACAGCAACTACAACAACAATTACAACAACAACAACAACAGCAATAGCAACAGCAACAGCAACTATAACAATAATAATTACAACAACAACAATAAAAGCAGCAGCAATTATGGAAACAGCAGCTACAGTAGCAATAACAGTAGCAGCAACACTAATATGAACAGCAATACGAGCAATAACATTCCTTTCAATCAACCTCTTGGCAACGCTTTGGGTAACTTTGCCTTTCCTACACAGGATCCTTTGTCTTCTCTTTTGATCCAGAACCTTCTGGGTCAGCAAAACCCTAACGTCGTCAACCCTCTTTTGCTGCTCAGTCAGATGCAAATCCAGCAACAACAACAACTACAACTTCAACAGCAACAACAACTACAACAACAACAGTTCCCTCCTCAACCAATCTCTTTCGACAACAACGCCTTGCTTAGCCAGTTGGAACCCTTCCTCAATCAGGGCAACACTGGTCTCAACCCTCTCGATTCCCTCATCAACAACAACATTAACAGCAACATAAACAACAATTATAACAATAATTCTAACAGCAACTCTAACAGCAGCTACAACAGCAACTCAACTAGTAACAACAGCTATTATAACAATAACAATAGCAATTACAATAGCAACTTTAACAGTAACAATAATTATGACAATGACAACAGGTAAAAAAAAATTCTTTGTTTATTTTTCAGTTTTATTTTGAAAAGTTTTAACTTCTCAATATTTTTAATGAGTGACTCATTTTAATTTAGTTATGGTAATTATCTTTTTTTTTTATAGCGGGAAAAACTCACGTAGGAGCGAGCAATACGACGACGGAACTAACCTCTTCGTTTTTCACTTACCACAGAACTTCACCGACTCTGATCTTACCTCCTACTTCTCCCCTTACGGTAATCTTGTCAGCGCCAAAATCTTTGTCGATCGAAACACCGGTAAGAGTAAGTGTTTCGGTTTTGTCAGTTACGATTCTCAGTCTTCTGCTCAAACTGCTATTGATAGGATGAATGGCTTTCAAATTGGAAACAAACGTCTCAAGGTTGAGTTCAAACGTTCCAAGAATTAGCTTTTCCTTTTTTAGTTTAAAAATGAAAGTTTTCTTTTTTTTTGTTTCTTATTATATCTATATCTATATCTATTCTGTTTTCTTTGTTAAATTTATATAAATTTTTGTTTAATTTAAAAAAATTGAAAAATGTCAAAAAAAATTTGTATTTATTTGCTTTTTATTTTAATTTGTGTTTTTTTCCAGAATTGTTAAATGTCTTTTTGATTTTATCAGGAATTCTTTTTTTCTTCTTTGGAAATGAGGTTATTGAATAAAAATTATCCATTTTGGTTTCCAATAAATTCTCACACTTTATAATACCGCACATAGTGCATATGAAGTTTCCTTCCATTTTATTTGAAATTACAGATCCAACAGATTTACAATTACTACAACTATTTTCGATTTTATCTCTCACAAATTGCATCCATGTCTTAAATGTTTTGGGCAACTTTTGTATTTGAAAATTCTTTCTTGAGAAGTGATAAAAGATTTTATCTTTGTTTATATTATTGTAAAATGCCTGACAACATCTTGATAAAACTCCAATTTCTCTCAATTCCAAAAATTCACCAAGATAATTGAATAATGAGATAGGTAAATTATCCATAATCTTCCCAATTTGAATTTTCAATTTTTTTTTTTAATAGTTTAAAATCCATTCCAATTGATTTTCGGTCAATTTTGAAAGAAAAATGAAGATAGTGGAGGGAAGAGGATCAACTTTCATCAACATGTAAAAAAAGTTTTTGAAGTCTTTTTTGAGAGAAGACATCTTCTTGTACAAATCAGAAGTTTTTTTTTGGGTTTGGAGTGAGGAGAATTGAAAGAAGAGAGGATCTGCTTTGGAAGCTACAATGAAATATTTTTGAAAACAATCTTTATGAAGATCTTTCAACTTATCACTTTCACTAGCCAAAAAAGAAGGTAAAAAATAAATTAAATCAGAAGAGGATTTGGAGTTTTTGTATTGATGCACAACCAAAGTCAACATTTTGAGAGGTTTTTGATGATCAATGTCCACATTGTCAGAGAAAAGATCTTGGATGGCCAAATAAGGGAGATTATAAACAACTTCCTTCAAATTATTCGTTGTGTTCCAATAAACAAGACCCTTGTGTTTATCGTATTCTTCTTCCATCATTTTCTCAGCTAAAGAACAGTTTTCGAATAAAGGAACGGTTTCCCACTCTGTTGGGGTTTCTTGGGAATCTTCTAAAGGAGAAAACTCTTGCAAAGTGCTCATGTTTCTTTTGCCGAAGTAAAAAAATTTGTTATGTTGGTGCTCGTTATCTAGAATTTTGCTTTGTATGCCCAAATAAAAATAGTAGCAAAAATTTTGGTCATCAGGAAAACTGTAACCCTTATGTTTTAAAAATTAATAAAAAAAAAGTGACAATAAAGAAATTTAAAATGGTTAAAAAATAAATAAAAATAAAACAAAATAAAAATAAAGAACAAAAAACAAAAAATAAAAAATAAAAGATAAAAAATAACTGAATTAAAAAATAAAAAATAAAAAATAAAAAATAAAAAATAAAAAATAAAAAATAAAAAATAAAAAATAAAAATAAAAATA
>JAMYWO010000037.1:106674-119971 GCA_024220525.1 Cochliopodium minus | reverse complement strand
ATTTATTTTATTTATTTTATTTATTTTATTTATTTTATTTATTTTATTTATTTTATTTATTTTATTTATATTTATTTTTATTTTTATTTTATTTTTATTTTAATTAAATTTTGAATTTTACTTTGCCAATCTCTTCTTGGAGTTTGAGGTTGTTATGTTGGACGATGTTGAGCCTTTTGATTTCCAAATTTTGCTTCTCGATGATCTCTTTCATGTTTTCCATTTCCAGTTCTATTTGTAAATGATCCTCGTTTTCTATTTTGAAAAAATGAAAATAAAAAAATAAAAATAAAAAATAGAAAATAAAATAAAAAATAAAAAATAAAAAATAAAAAATAAAAAATAAAAAATAAAAATAATGAATACAAATTCAAAAAAATTAAATCAATTTTACTTAATTTATTTTGCTGTTTTATTCTTTCAAGTTTGATATTCATTTTGTCTCTCTCCTCCTCCAACTCTTTCATTCTATTTTCATTCATGATCTCAATCTCGTTTTGGAGATCTTTATTCTTGAGTTTGAGGTAAGAACAGTTTTTGAGCTCCTCCTCCTGTTTTTTGATTTTTTGTTGGAGTTCCTCCATTGAAGTTTCCATTTGTAACATTTGGGTTTTTGCATCCTCGATTTGTAGTTGAAGAATTCTATTTTTCTTTAATTAAAAATTAATATTTTTGATTTTGTTCACCAAAATTTTAATGTCAAAAATGAATTCATAAATAAAACTAGTTTTATTCACAACAAAAATAAAAACCTCTAGTTCAATGTTGAAGGATGAAATCCATTATTAATAAATACTTTTCTTGATTAAATTATATAATTTAAATTTATTTTTTGGACTCATTATTAAAACTGGGAATATGAAAATTCAAAAAAAAAAAATCTCATTTAAATTGTGACACATAATTGAGTCCTTTCACTATTATTAGAAGAATATGAAATATAATCATATGAATAACATTCATCAATTAATTAATCCAGTTTTATCATTGCGATAAGAAACTTAAATTAATATTTAATTAAATATATTTTTTTTTTTTACCAATTCTATGTCATTCTTTGATAATATCTTTTCATTCAACTCTTGTATTTGTTTGACATGTTGATCTATGATATTCATATGCTTTGTTTTATTAAAAATGGTTTTAAGAATACTTTAAAAAGAATTAAATATATATTTATAAAATATGTCAAAGTTGTTAAAATATATTTAAAATTTGGGTTTACTGATTCCTGTATATCTTTCATATTCTCGATCAATTGATTTCCATATTCAGCCGCCTTCTTAATTTTACTTTCATTCTCTTTTATTTCTGCTCCCATTGAAATGATCAATTCTTTCAATTGTTCAATATCATTGGGGATGGTATCCATCGAGATATTAGAGAAATCCATTATATCAAGCATAGAGATAAAAGGGTATTTTTTTTTTTATTCATATATTTGGGCATAAAATGTCACGATGCCCAAATTTTTCACCTCAATAAATTAAATTTTGTGATATAATTCTGCAAAAAGAACTCCAAAAGATATAATAAATATATCTGATTTTGAGAGAAAAAAATATTTTTTGGAGTATAAAGAATTTCCACGGTGAGATGTATTTGCATGGAACCTGTGTTAAATTTTTTTAATCAAACAAATTTTTGAAATTGAAAGTTTTTTTTTTCCTTTGAAATAATTTTTTTATTTAAATAAAGTTTTGTATTAACAAAATTGACAATAAATTGTTGATTAAAGTGTTTTAAAAGTTTGTTCTTCCCAAACTCTTTTTAGAATTTGAAACAGCATTTGGATCAACTCCGATTGTCAATGATGCTCCAACAACAACTTTTGCTTTCAATCCAACTGAAAAAGGAATCAAAACTGCAGTTCCTTGAACATCAACCCCCAAAAGTTGGTTGATTGAAGAAGTGAAGTGAGATCACTGAAGATGGATGATATAGAAACTCCCAATGAAACACTTGGATTGATTGTTATCAAGTTTGATCCTCCAACAACCAAAAGAGATTGATTAAATCTAATATTTGCAGAAATACCATTGAGTGAAGAAGAAATCAAAGTACTCAAAACACCATTTACAACTGTTTCAACATTTGATTGAACTTGAGTATTTCCAGTTGTTGTATAAACAGAAAGTCTAATTTTGAAAAAAGAAATTAAATTGAATATTTGGTAAGACAAATTTTAAAATAGTTTTCTTTTGTTTTTTAATTTATTTTTTTACCTCAAAAAATTATTTGAGTTCGCATATTGATAATTGCTCATGTCCACTGCAATCAAAACTTCCTTTATTATCAAAAAAAAGAGAAATTTTAGTTTAAAGATTTTTAAATTATTAAAGATGAATTAGATTTAAATTATTAAAAGAAATGAAGAAATAAATATAAAAATTTTCTCTTACAATCCCTTTTGGTGAAAGAAGATTTCCAACAATATTTGAAATATTGAGTGTTCCCAAATTTGCACTTGCAACCAAAGTGACTTGAATATTCAATCCTCTTACTGTTGCTCCCAATGTTAGTGTTGGTAATGCAATTTCAGACAAAGTACTTGTCACATTTGTTGAAATAACAACCCAATTTACTGAATTCAAATTGATTGTATTTACAACATTTCCGTTTACATCAACTTCTTGAATCACATTTAATCTTAATTGTAAAAAATTGAGAGCGAGACTCACATCATAGTTGTATCCTGTTTTGTAAATGAGAAAAAGTTTTTTATTTTTGAAAAGTTTTTATTTCACCATTGTTATCTAATGCAACATTCAAAACGTTTGCTTCATCAGGATAGAATGCAATTGTTGCAGTTGGTGATACTCCTCCAAGTCCCAATAAAATAGGATTAATTGCTGAAATAAATAAAGGATAGAGAAATGAATAAAAAAACTTAAAATTTTAAATAAAAAAAAGATTTTACCATAAAGAGCAGATCTGATTGCATTTTTAGTTGTTGCTCCGACTGATTGTGTGACTTCAAATGTTTTGACAAGTATTCCACTCACAAGATTTTTGGTGAATGAAACTGCTCTCACCAATCTTTGAGTTAATCCTGTTGTTGAAACTGATGCATCAACATTTCTAATTTTTTTTTTTAGTTGGAAATTTTAAAATTGTTTTGAAAATGAAATAATTTAAGATTTTTGTTTTACAAGTCAACTTCAATGATTGGAGGAGTTTGACAAAGTATCCAAGAACCATGAAAGCAAGTATGAAAGGTAATAATTTCATTTTTTAAAAGTGTTTTTTGTTTTGTTTTTGTTTTTAAAAAGTTTTTATTTTTTTTTTTTATAAATGTTTATTTTTTCAATTTTATTAATTTTTTTAATTTTTATTTTTTTCAGAGAATGAAAGTTTAAAATCTTTGAATCTTTTTTCTTTTTGATTAAAATTTATAAAGATTCAAAACTTCAAAATCTTTGCCTTAATTTCAAATTTTAAACTAATCACAAAAATTAAGTTAAATTTTTCTCTTTCCAAAATGCGATTTGAAAAACAAAATGATTAAATAAAAAATAGAAAATAGAAAAACTCAATTAAATTGAAAGTTTAAACTCAAAAATGTGAGCAAACTTATTTGGAATTGAGTGAATTTTTAGAAAATAGATAAAATTCAATTTCATAAATTAAAATTAATTTTTATAATTTTCATTTCAGAGAAAAACAATTTAAAATTAAAAAAAAGGAGATCTCCAAAATTAAAATAAACTATTTAAAATAATTGTGTTTTATTTTCAATCTTAAAAGTTCAACTTGAAGACTTTGTCGCTAAACAATAAGATTTTGCCCAAGGGGAACAAATTTTTGAACTTTAGTTCGGGATCAACGAGGAGGAAGAATTTTTGTTTGTTGAGGGAAAAAATAAATTAATTCAAAATCATTTGATTGTTTTCAAAAAAAAAAAACAAAAATATTTTTGTGAGAACTGAGATTAAAGACATTGTTTTTCTAAAATATATTAACTAGATTTATTAGTGGAGTTATTAATGTTAATAGAAAAAATAAGTTAGTGTAGTTTCTGGAGTTTTTAATAAGAAATTCTTATAATGATAAAAAACACTGGTTTTGGGAGTTTTATCTTTAAATTTTTAGAATGTTTTAAACACATCACAAAAGCGAGAATATTCTGCTTAAATTTTGTTTCCAAGAATCTATGTTGAAGAGAAGACCATTCCTAAATTTGTTTTGTTTTTGTAAAAATCAAAAATAAAGTTCCAAGAAAATTATGGAATTATATTACAACCAAAAGTTGTCTGTTTTGGAACAATTTCAAGTCATCAAAAAATAGTTGGTAGTTGAAATAAGATTTCTTTTTGCACTTTGTTGCATAAATCTCATTATTTCCTAGAATTTTTTTTTTTTTCAAAATGAATAAAATTAATAAAATAAATAAAGTTTGATTTTGTTTTTTTGAAAAAATATTTCTTACTATTCACAAAGATTGAATGTTCGAATCCTGTTGTGATGTAAACAATGTCAGTGAAATCAGTTTTTTCAAATGAAGACTCCATATGATTCATTTTTTTGCCCAAACCTAGTTGTCCTTCATCGTTTTTTCCACCTGAATAAACTTCTCCTTCATCTAGATATTACAACCGAAATAAAGAATAAAAGAAATTTTTTTTTTATTTTTTTACTTGTCAAAATCAAAGTGTGATGTGCTCCACAATGAATCGAAGAAATATTGGGGAAAGAAGCTATCGTTTCAGGTCCAAATTGTTTTCTTACATTAAGGCCTAGTTCTAGATTATGATTTGATCCAAACCCCTTCATAGAAGTTATTCCATTTTCGTTTTCTATAATTTGAAATTTAAAATTTTTTTGATTTAAAGAAATTCATTTGAAAAATTAATTTAAAATGATATTTACTCAATAAAAGAAAGGAATGGTAATAACCACAACAAACAGAGATGATATTTTCGTCTTTAATCAAAAATTTAGGCTCAAACAACTTTTTCACATTCTCCTCAAATCCACATTGTCCATTTGTGTTAGATCCCATTGCCCATACTTCTCCGTTTTCTTGATTAAAATAAAATTTGAATAATCGAAGATTTAAAAATATTCATTAATAAAAAAAGAAGAAAAAATAACCTTTCAAAAATAGACAATGTTCATAACCACACGAAAATGATGTCACATCCTCCATTTTAATTTCTTGGAATCCTCCTAATCCACCGTTACTTTCTATGTTCAATCCTTCCCAATAACCGCACCAATAAACTTTTCCATTAACTAATGTTAATAAAAAATATTATAGAAAATTAAAATAATTTAATTTAAAACTATTAATAAATTAAACATTTAACAAATTTACATTTTTGAATGAAAGTTGCACTGTTGTTTGTGCACATTTGTCTTACTTCTGATGTTATGAACGTAAAAGTAGGGTATCTCATTCCTGTGCCGCTAGGTATTCCCAACTGACTATATTGGTTGTCTCCTTCCAATAAATTTAATTATATGTCATTTATATCATTTATTACAAAAAAAAATCCTAACCACATCCATATAAATCTCCATTCACTACAAAGATTTAAAAAAAAAAAGGTTAGGATTGGAATGTTATATGTTATATGTTACATTCAATCAACATTGAATACTCTGTTCCCAACGATATCTCCCTTATTCTCTGATTATTCATGATTTTTATTGGTATTTTTGAATGGTTTTCATTTCCATTTCCTAATTGTGATTTATTGTTTCTTCCAAATGTATGAACATCCCCATTTTCTTTTGGAATTAAAAAACATGATATTTTAATTTTTCGCAAGTAATAAATTGGTTCATAAATAACCCGATACAAAAAGATTATGAAATGAAAAACAAGAAGAAGAACGCTTTCTCATTATTTAAATTTCAATGAGCCAAATTTAAACAATTTTTTTTTTTATAATGAAATATCTGAATTTTAAATCTTTTAATATCTCAGCAATGAAAATCTTTTGTTTTAGGGATTTCTTTGTATCCATCAATCTTTTGGTAAACAAGATGAAAACTAAAATAAGTTTCGATGACCAATCCGAATGTACTCAACAAAATCCAAATAAAACTCTTCTTTAAGATTCATTTGCGAATGTTCTTTATGATTATTTTTTGGCAAAATTATTTTCTTTCCCTTAGATATTTAATCTTTACTCATCATGAGTTTTAAGGGGAAATTTTTTTTTCTTTTTTTAATATGTGTCCAGACACATATTTTTAACACCATAAAAAAAATCATTCATCTCTATATTGGAGATATAACTTCTATTATACAATTGATATTACATACAGTGTATGGTGATTCGCATAATTATGCAAAATATTTTTCCTTATGACTCTTCTTTCTTTTTTGAACCAATCATTTACATATTTATTTGGATAATTCTTACTCTAATTACAATCAAAAAAGGTTGATTTTTTGTTGTAATAATGATAGATCCCATTTTTTATCCTTCAACATTTTTTTTTTTTGGTAATATAAATAAAATGGATATATCTCAAATAATTGATAATAACACCAATCATAAAGAAAGCATCCCACAATTGGAAAACAGAGTTATTGTAAACAAATAAATCAAAAAAATAATATTTTATTAAGTGATTGATTGACAGGAATCCCTATTCGAATGTATAAATGAAGAAAGATACTATAAAAATGTGGAACATTTGTCAAATTGGAATCGACATTCACATCTGAAAGAAATAGACTATGCATCAGATTGGCTGAAGGAAATCTGCTTACAATTGGAGATGAAATATGTGGAGTTCCATGAATTCGAAATAAGTTATTACTCATTCGAAGATGAAAATAGTATTGGAGGTAAATAAAAACTCAAAAAATTTTATCAATAAAATTTTATTAATAAAATTTTTCATCTGATTGATAAAATTTATAATTTGAATAAACAAATTTAAATCATCACATTTAAAAGGAAAATTTGTCCAAAGAGATAGTAGAAATGTTTATTGTAAGTTGAGAAACTTAGACAGTAAAGACTTAGACAAGGTGTTTATTTTCGGAGCTCATTACGACTCCATTTCGGAAAACTACAAAAAGGTGAATTTCTAAATTGTTATAAGATGATTTGAAATTAATTATTAATTTTAATTATTTAAAACTACAAAAAGAGTGCATGTGGGAGTGTCGATAATGCAACAGGATGTGGAGGTCTTTTGGAGTTGATGGATTGCTTCAAAAAAAATGAAAAGTTGATTCCAGATGATATAGACGTCTATTTCATATTCTTCTCGGGCGAAGAACAAAATTATTTGGGTTCCAAGGCATGGTAAAAAAAATAAACAATAAGGAGAATATTGTCGAAAAGATAAGAGGAGATATTAATTATATCTTGTTTTTTAAAGGGTTGAAGACTTTTCCACCAAAGAAATGGATAAATTTTCCCGTACAGTGATGATGCAAAATTTTGATATGATTTCTTTTGGAGATGGTTTTCTTTATATTCATTTTTAATACTAGTCCTTGAACAATTATCAATTTTTTTAATTTCAGGTGACTTAGTGTTGGAAGGAAACAACAAGTGTTCAAATTTTTTGCACTACATAAAGAATGTTCTTTGTCCATATGTTCCAAAAGTAAAAATTTTCAAAAATTTTGGATAAAGTTTGGTTAATAATGTAAAATTTAGTTAAAAACTGAACTCAGTTTCAGTCCTTGGGTAAATTATTAAAAATAAATTTTTGTTGGAAATAATTTTTTGGTAAATTTAAGGGTTCAGATCATGTTTCTTTCTTGAACAAAAAAATTCCAGCCATGCTTTGGATTAGTGGGGATGTCAGTAGTAAAAAAAAAAAAAATTCTTTTGTTGATGTTTAACTCCTAAAATTTTTATTTTATTAAGATTACAAACACTACCACAAAACCACAGACACTTTTGACAAAGTCTCCAAATCAGTAGGTATTGAAGTCCTCAAACTAACTGCCATTTCTTTCTTCTCTCTCGTGGCTTTTTTTGATAATCTCAAACCACAAACACCATACAATAATAATAGTAAAAAAAAAAAAAATCTTTCTGTATAGTTTTTTAAAACTTTTATTTTTTTAATGAAAAACAAGAAAAAAAAGAAAAAAAAGAAAAATCTACTCCCTTGTTTTTCTGTGATGGTTGCGACAAATTCATCAATACAACCAGGTATCACTGCAACAACTGCACCGATTATGACTTGTGTAGTATTTGCTACAAAGACAAAGCCAATTTGCACAATGATTCTCATCAATTTCAAATAAATTGAATTTCAATTTATATTTTTTTTAAATTCAAATCCAAAAAAAAAAAAAATAGAATTCAATAATGTCAATCTCGGAAAAAATATTTAGGATTGTAAAATTTATTCATTGTTCACATTTTTTTTGAAAAGCTTTTCAAAAATATGAATATTTAGTTTATGTTCCAAGCTTTTATTCTTCCTTCCTTCTCTGGTATGATAAAAAAAAATTCTCTTTTTTCTTTTTTAATTAAAAACAACACAGTATTTTTATACCTCTATTTATCTGAGGGAACCATCAAGTTTTTCAATGGAGAGGTATCTGATACAAGCATCTTTTGGGTCAGGGTGGTTGCATCTGCCGATATTTTATTCGCATTTCTCAGTTTGAAAGGATTCTTCACCAAATCACACGAAATAGTGAAATTGATCCTACAAGGCCAATTTGTATATGGTATTCATAATCTTTTTATTCAATGCTCTATCATAAATTTCAACCAATTGAACTACTTTAATCATAGCAATAGTACATTTTGGATCGTTTTATCATTCCCATCTCTACTTAAAAGCACATAAAAGTTTCATGGCCAATTCATATCTCCCTTCCATCTTTATATCTGCCATCGCGTTGTTATATTGGGGATATTGGAATCCTCTTTTCAAGAATAATCACATCAAGGAAAATTAAAAACTTCACTTTTCATAATTGAATCCAAAAATGATCGTAATTGAGCGTTTTATTCCTTTAAATTTTTCTTAAAAGTTGAAATCTCAACTTTTATAAAATTTTTTTTTTTTAATTGAACAAGAAATAACACAGAAGAATGAAAAGAAATTTGGTTCAACAAATTTATTGAATTTTGGATATTTTGCTAAAGATAATAAGAATATATGAGTTTTGTTTATAAAATGAAATTTTTTAATGAACCAAGAAACACAGGACAATAATGATATATCTATTGAGAATCATATTAAATTATCTTCATTTAAAAAAAAAATAGTGCGAGGAATAGACAGTTTCCATCCTCTGAAAATTCATAAAAGAATGAATTCAAATGATAATAGACCAAAATGGGAAAAGATCCAATATAACGTTTTTATTTTCTATATCTATCAATCATTCATTCCCTTTAACAATTTATTAAAATTTATCACAAAAATATAGTCATTTATTCATTGGGTAAATATTTATTTGAAAGAAGTGGGTAAAGAAATCCATGATTTGGGGAAAGATTTTTGTTCAGGATTGAATCTCATATTTTTGTTGGAGAACTTAACAAAGAGAAAAATCTCAAATTATTCCAGAAATCCAAAGTTGAAGTTTCATTGTTTGAATAATCTGGTTTTAGCTTTTGATATCATAAATGAATCAAGTATCAGATTGGGTAATTTTCATTTCTATCAAGAAATTATATTATAATTGTACCATTTTTTTTAAAACAGAAAATATAGGCCCAGTAGGTAATTTCATTTAAAGAATTAAATATTGCAAAGTTATAATCTATAATTTTGAGAATATCTCAATATACTGCATAATAAAATTTTATTTCGCTGATTTATCTTAAATAAAGATATATATGACTCAAATCTGAAGTTGATAATGGGATTGATCTGGAAATTGATCCTCCATTTCCAAATCAGAGCATTGATGGTGAGACAAAAAGAGAAGGAAAGAGAAAGAGAGTTAGAAGATGATGAAATATCCATCAACAGTGAAGATGATGACGTTATTATAGGAGATGAAGAGGCGATCAAAGAACCAGAATTCAATTACAGAGATTTTTTGCTTAATTGGCTCAGAAATCAAACCAAAGACTATAACTTGGAGGTAAAAAATTTTACAACCAGCTTTTCTGATGGAAGATTGTTGTCTGCAGTGATTCATTCCAAAAATCCAAATTTGATTGATTATGAAAAACTTGATCCCGTAAAAAAATTTTTTTGAAATGCGGAATTAATTCAATACATTTTGATAGAGTTAATACTTAAGATTGTATATTATTTATAAATATTTTATTCAATTAATTAATTCATAACATGCTAAGAATAACGGAATTGATAACAACGCCTCTGCAATTAATATTTTTGAAGAGAAATTTAATGTGCCAAGGGTTGTGGAAGCAGTAGACATAGGTGGCCAAGACACTGACGAGAAAAGTGTAATGACTTACATTTCCCTCATCATCTCCAAACTTGACAACCTAGAGCCTGTTTCAAAAGATGAAATAATTGAAGATAACATTGAAGAAAAAGTAGAAGAAATTGTCCCTGAAATTGGTGAGCAATTTTTTTTTTTTGTAAAGATTATTTGACATCTTTTTATTTTTGATATTATTTACAGTTGAAGATCAAAAGATCGATGAAGTTGAAGAGGAGTTTAAAGTAAATAAAAATATTGTTACTTTTTTTTTCTTATCGTTTTATCTCTTTTTTTTCTTCTTGAAGTTATTATCAAACCCAACTCTACTTGCCAAGACAGGTAAAAAAATTCACTCTGAAAAAAAAGTTTAGGATATTAAAATTTTCAAAAAAAAAAAGGGATTCCATGTTTCAAGACTGAAAATACTTCTGGGTAATTAATTATCATGGATTAAAATTTTAATAATTAAATTTAATTTCAAAAATTTTAAGTGAATGCTTTCAGCTTTACAAATTGATCAATTTGGACGTTGGAACTACTGTTTACACACCTAGTGGCACAAAACTTTGCAGATTCAAATTCGACACAGTGAATTTCGCAGAAGACAGGGAAATACCTATCCCAAAAGACCAGTTCCCTCCTCCTTTACCTCCTAAGAAGACTATCTCTGAATCCAAGAAACCTCCTCCACCACTTCCACCAAAGAGATCTATGACCATCTCTTCTCCTAACCCACCTGAAATACCCAAAACACCTGAGCCAGTTCCAGGTGAAATTTTATTTTTTATTTTTTAAATTTTTTGATTAACGTTATTGTTGTAACCATTTATATTTTTTAGAGCTCCCTCCTAAGGTCACCAACGAACCCATTGAAGGAAGTAATGAAGAGTTCATCATCACAGGAAAAACCACGAGGTATTACGAGAAATTTTTTGGGGAAGTCATTAGTTCTGACATGAAGTCTGAAAAGAATCTCAGTAAAATTAGGAATTACATTGTAAAAAAAACACCAAAAAATCTTGAAACCATTCTTTGAACAATTAATTTTTTTTAAAAAAATTCAGGCTTACAGAATAGAATGTAAAGAAAAATGGGGTTCTTGGATTGTTTTTAGGAGATATTCTCATTTTGAGAGATTGTGGAAACATCTCAAAAAGAACAAGCTCAAACTCCCCAAGCTCCCTCCCAAAAAAGTTTTGAACGGCATTTCTGCTGGTATTTTGCAACTTGGCAACCAAGAGTTAGCTCTCAGATTACACATGTTGACCCTATTTGTCAAGGAGATTGTTGAGGATGACAAAACCATGCTTGATCCTGAAGTTATCAAGTTTTTTAAGCCCACTGAAATCACTGATTATGTTACCAAACTCAACAATGACAATTAAAATTTATTTTTCAAAAAATTTATTTACAAAAATAAAAATCTCATCTAGTCCATTTCCTACATCTCTTAAAGGTGTTGGAAATTGTGATCAAAACAAAATTAAATTGAATTGTGAGGCGATTAAAGAATATATAAAAAAAAAACGTGCTAAATTAGAAATTATAATAATAATAAAAAAATAAAGTCTCAAATAAGCCAATAGAATTTATGAATAACAAGAATAATAGCCCAAGGCTTAACATTCCAAAAAATAACGAAAATAATATTAGTCCTAGGCTCAGCGTGCCAAAGATTAACCTCCCCAAAAGTAATGATCTCAATACCGCTATCCTTAAGCCAGAAACAATCGAATTATTAAAAAGAGCAGTATCAGCTAAGAAAGAGATACCTCTTTTCACAAGATTGATTGGATATATCTGGAAGTTGATCAAACTTATTCCCTTCATGCTCATTACCTTTTACATCATCATCGATATCTTCTTCATACAGACGCCAACCAATTATAATCCTGAATTGATCACACAATATAAATTGACAGGTTTGAGTATATGTGATCCAGATTTCACCAAAGGTAATTATAAATTATAATTTTTAAATTTTCTGTGATAAATTTATATATTTATTATCACCAAGAATATTTTTCATATTAATATTGATCAAGTGAAATTTTCTTCACAAAAAATAATATATAAAATTTCTCCTTAACAATAAATAACAAATAAATTTAGAGGGAAACATCTTGACAACTGATCAAGCAGAAAAAATTCTTGAAAAGTTTGTCATTTCTATGTAAAAAAAAACCAAATTGAATTTTTTTTTTTTCAAAAAAAAATGAAATTTAATCTGTTCACAGAGAACACTTGGATCGAAAACAGATCTTCGATTGGATCAACCAATTCACAGAAAAAAATCATTATTATTTGGAAATAAGAGATAATTTTTATGCCAATTACATAGATGGGGAAATATTGTTAAATACAGTAAAAAAATTATTTTTCTTTTTTATTTTTATCTTTTTTTATTTTTCTTAAAAAATAATTTTTTAATTCATTTTTTGCCCAAAATTTTTTTAGTTTGAAAGAAAGCTAGAAAAAGAAATGTGCAAGTTCTTGAATATGTCTGTAAGAGCATGTGGAATGATAGAATATGATCTCATCATGTAAATATTAATAAAAAAATCAATCCAAATAATTTCAAAAATTTAAAAAAAATTGTTTAAAAGGAAATTGAGAGCTCATCAATGCTTTAGATTGGATGGAGATTTGGCAGAATGGATAGAAGTAAATCTTTTTTTTATAGTTTAAATTTTTTTTTTAATTCATTTCATTTTATTTTTTTTTTGTTTTTTTAATTTTTTTTAAATTTTTTAATCAAGAAAAGTACTATTCCTTCTGTCAACTTTTTTGAAGTGTATTGGTACCTAAAAAAAGTGGTAAAGTCATTAAACATGAAATCTGACTCTTTTTCTCCTCTCGAAGTCAAAGTAAAAAAAAAATGATAAAAAATAAAAAATAAAAAATAAAAAATAAAAAATAAAAAATAAAAAATAAAAAATAAAAAATAAA
>JAMYWO010000037.1:49567-95902 GCA_024220525.1 Cochliopodium minus | reverse complement strand
TTTATTTTTTATTTTTTATTTTTTATTTTTTATTTTTTATTTTTTATTTTTTATTTTTTATTTTTTATTTTTAAATTAGTTATTTTTTGTTTTATATTTAATTGCAATTTGTTTATTAACTCTTTATCACTGCGGAAATTTAAACTAAATTTTTTTTGTTTTTCACTTTTAATTTAATTTTTACTTTTAATATTATCAAATAATCTTTTTTTCGAATGGGAAAAATCCTTTCTTTTCAATTGAAAAAGAATAAGAATGTCTGGTGACAAAAGACAAATAAGTAAATATCATATGCAAAACAGGTTTTGGAATTTTGTAAATGACTTTGGAAGACAATCTTTTACAAACCAACAATAATTGTTTCACACCAACACAAAATATTTTGTTTCGTTTAAAAAAATGGTGATTGGATGGTGACCACTCAGGAAGTAATAGCCACCTTATGATATTGTGATCTTTTTTTTATTAAAAATAAAAAATATGGAGAATTAATAAAAATCAAAATTATTTACAAAAAACAGGATTGGGTTCATAACTTTTTTGAAAAAAGAAAAAAATTATAACATAAATAATATTGTTCTCATTTTACCAATTCACTCCTATTACAATTCCCTGTTTAAATTTTTTCCTAAAAATGACCCTTTTTCCATCAACAGAAAGAATCAACTCCGCTCCCTTGTTTATGGTGATATCTTGTTCCCTTATCTTTAAAGATTCTCCAACAGGATAATTTCTAAATTTGATTAATGTAAGAATAAAATAATATAATGAAATATTTACTCCAAAAAGAAATAATTAATAAAATTTACTCCAAAAAATTGAAATGTTCGTTTTCAACTTTCTTTAACTTTTCTGTTATTATTACATCAACTCCTTTTATTTTATTTATTAGAGTTTTAGCCCCAAAGAAAAATAGAAAAAATTCAAACCAAAAGTATGATTATTTAAACAGAAAGGAAGCATTCTCTTATCATAAAATCTTAAAAAATTAACATTTGATTAAAAGTACCCTTATTTGAAAAAAGTACCCTCCTAAAAAAAAAAAAATATTAAAATAATCAAATTAATAAAAAAGATAATCATCAAAACATTATTTAGACAAAATAAAAAACTTTCCTCCTGGTGAGTATTGTCCTCTCTTCATCATAGTCCAATCAGACACAATACAAATACCTCCATTCTCTATGAATTCGACAACTTCTTTCCCAAAATCGTTTTTACTTTCACCCCCAAATGAGTTTCCTCCAAACATTATTATCAATGGGTATTTAGAAAGTGGTTGCCACTTGAAGTTTGAGTAACAAGCATCTATCACATCACAATTTATGTATTTACTGAAATATGTTGCATGCTATTTGAAATATATGATAATGATGAGCTTATAAATTTAAATATAGTGAACAAATTTTAAATATGAATAAATATCAATATATATCATCTTTTATATAAATATTTGATACATCAGGTTCACTTGTATGAAATAATGCAATTTTGGGAAAAAAATCTTTATCATCATAAGGGCATTCATATTTATCCTTTATATTATTCAGTATTTGTTTGATGCTTTCCATTTTTTTTTTTTTATTTAAATATCAATTCTTGATCAAAAAATTATTTGGAAGGTTAACATTATTCCTTGAGATTGTGAGACTCACACACCAACTTTTTTATTTGAAAAACACTTTGGATTTATATTTACAGGTAATTTCTCAAAATTTTAAATAATTGCAAAAAAAAAAAAAAAAAATGAAAAAAAGTAAGAAAAAAAATACACAAAAATGTACAAACCAATCCTGTTACCTCCCAAATTGCAATGGGAATCCTTGCCCGAATATTCTTAAAAAACCACAAATCAACCAAGAAATCCAATTTCAAGATGATCTTGTTGGGTTTGATAAAACATCCTTTTCCCAATTTTCCAATCTTATTTCGAATTATGATGATCTCAAAAATATTTCTTTTGATATTGAAAATTCTACCAATATGAAAACCATAGATTCTTATATTGAAAAGAATATAAAGGATGTAGAATATAAAATAGGATATGGTTGCAATCAAATTTTTCCTTATACAATGGCCTATGCAAAATTGACACATAAAGAAGGACTATTTCTGTTTCATGATTTCCTCCAATTTCATAACGAAAAATTAGAAGAGATAAATTATTATGAATACGAATGCCCCCATATAATTAAAAAAGAGAATTTTGATATTTCTCATCTTTCAAAAAAGGGAAGGTACTTGATTTCTATAAAGAACCCCAATGAGGATCTTGATCATAATTTTCTTTTCATCAAAAAAAAATTTCTTGGTGCTCTTGTCCAAAGCTATACAGACAATTATACTCTGGAAAAATGGCTTGAATTTTCTGGCAAAATAGGTTCTCACAACAAAATATTAAATAACCAAGATGTTTCCTCATTCATTCAGGATCTACAAAATTTGATTGAAAGAAAATCCAATGGAATCATTGAATCTTACAAAAGGATAACTGGAGTTCAAAATAAGAAATTTCTTAAAAATGAAGATAAATTTACAATTATCATTGTTAAAGTGATCCCCACAAGATACTGATCAATTAAAGACAAAAAATAAAAAAAATGAAAATTGTACTTATATTGTGTTTAATTTATATTTTCTTATTGAGCAAAGCATATTCCAATTCTCCTCTTAATATAAAGAAAGTTCATGTGTAAGATATAAAACTTTAAATTTATCTAAAATTTATCTAAAATTTAACACCAAATTTAAGTGTATTTATGTGCCATTTAGGTGATCTTTCCATTTGAAAATCAATACTTTTCAAAAATAACACACCACCAAATTTTATCAAAGATGTTGGTAAGAAATATTTAATTATTGGATAAATTAACATTTAATTTGAAATCATTGAAGGATTTTCTGGTGCACAACCATTATTGTAAAAATTTTAATAATATATTATTAAAATTAAAATTTTACAAATCCTTAAAAATTAAAGACCTTTGACGTACAACATAATAAACAAATATTTCACTGAGTATCTTCCAGCTGCGATTAACACCACTAAATATCTCAAATCCAATAAATATAATGAAACATTCATATTTACAACACATCCATATCTCTTGTCTCTTTACTTGAACTGTGAAGATTCTGGTAAATCAAAAAAAAAAAAAAAAAATCATTGTATTTCATAAAATAAAGGTGTCACAAAAAGAGAGACTCCAAAAACAAAGCTATTTTGCCCAGACAATAAAAACTTGACAAAAATGAAAGATGCAATCAAGAATGGAGAGTTATTTTACCATGCAATGCCATTTAACGCAGAAATGGAATTTTAGTTAAATTATTTATTTTAATTTTTTTATTTTAAATTTCAACTTCAATTAGTGACTCTTCAATGGTAGAATACTCAGGTTATTTTTCTTTAGTTGAATTAAAGATTTAAATCAAATAATTTTTTTATAGCATCTATTGCACATGATATTGACAATCTGTTTGGATTGCCACTTCGTAATACTATGTAATCACTTTAATAAAAATTTATAGTTTAGTGAATAAAGTCACTTTGTTATCTTCCGAAAATTTTAATATTTAAAAGGTCTCAAAGAGATGTACCTGGGTAATTGATTGATTATAATTTTCAATATTTAATAATATTTTCATTTCGAAAGTACAACAAGAGCGATTATTCCAATTCTTAACAAAGTAAATATAACCGCCATTTCTATTGGTGCAAATGGTGCGTCAGCCACAGCAAATGTTCCATCCATTTTTGTAAAAAAAAAAAATTGTTTTGACTTTTCAAATTAAATCTTGATAATTTAGAACTGGGTAGATCAAGTTACAAACACTTCTGTTATTGGAATGTACCACCCAGGTTCAATAATAATTGAAACAAAATTTTAATAAAACATTTTTAAATTAATATTGTAAAAGGAGGTTATGGAGGTATAAATGTGAGTGATTGTATAATGTTAGATGGGTTTGATGAAGTTCTTTGCGTGGATTTTAATGGTGATAATGCTGGTAATACTTTTTTAATTTTTACTAAAGTAAACCTTCCTTTTAATAGGACCTCAAAGTGTGGATCAGATATTGAGACATTATAGTCATTTAAGATCTGAATTTCCAAATGCAAACGTTTTCGCTTCTTCTTTTGACACTTTCACCAACTCTGTTTCTAGATACAAACACTTGTTGCCCAAAATAACCAGCGAAATGGGAGACACATGGATCCATGGAATACAAAGTGATCCAAAAGTAAATTTTTTTTAAAAAAAAAAAACTTTCTATTTTATTATTTATTTAACAGAAAGTTGCCATGACAAGAGTCATCTGGAGAGAAAGGAAAAAATGCCTCAAAGAAGGTTTGTGCACTTTGGGTCAACTCAAAACTTTTGATAGATTGATGGTCAAAGTTGGAGAGCATACTTGTAAAAATTTTTATTTACTGATTTCATTTATTTTAATTATTCAATAGGGGGATTCGATACTAAAACGTAAAAAAACAAATTTAAATTAATACAAACGAATAATTTTTTTGGCAGTTATTTGGATGACTTTGTTAATTGGACAAATTCAGAATTTGAAAAAGCAAGAAAAGGTGATAATTACACAAACGATGAAAAAGGGTAAAAAATGTTGGTTATATACAAGTAACTAAAATAAAATATTAAAAAGATGGGACGAACAAAGATCGTACATTTTCAATGCTATTTCCTCTCTTAATAATAGTATTCTATCTCAGAGAATTAAAAAGAAATTTGAAGAATTGGAAGCAGAGATCCCTTCCACTTTGGGATTCACCAGTATCAACCCTGATAGTGCTTATTCTTTCAACCGTTTTACCATCCAGTTTAGTTCATCAGATGGGTCTATTTCTTACCTTAAAGATTTGAAAGTGATATTATTTTGTAATTTAAATTTAATTTTTAATATTACACTTTTCTCAAATTTTAGACTAGCAAAGTTTGGGCTGATGGTGATGAATATCATTTATCAAAATTTGTGTATAACACCTATAATTCTGAAAGTTACAAGAAATTTCTAGATTATTACATATATTGTGATCTTGACACTGTTTGTGATTGGTTTAACCAAAATTTATTATTTCATTAATATATTGTTTCCAAATAATTATAATTTAAATTTTCCAGGGCACACAAAGATTTTGGGAAATTTAATTGTAATATTTTACGAAATTTAACTTTATAAATTAATATTTCAATAGTATCAAGTGTTCCCAACTTACAAGCAAAACAATGGGACCTCCAGTTAATATCATTGTGGAGAAAAAATCTGTCTAATTCAATTAGTGTTGGTAACACTTTAAAAACTTATTTCTTTATTCAAAAAAATATTATTTTTTTATTAGTTCTAGCAGAGATCCAAATGAGAGACATTGAAAGTGTCAACTTTTATGGAGCACCTCAAAAAATTTGGATACAATATGATATAGACAACACTGAGGCCAAGATTAATATTTCTCTTTTACTTTTCAACAAAACTGCAACTAAATTGCCAGAAGCTCTTTTTCTCTCTTTTTCTCCATCCACTCTTTACCCTAATTCCTCTTGGAAAATGGATAAACTGGGTTTATTCCTCGATCCTTTGTAAATCTTTTTTATCATATTTTTTGATCAAAAAATAAAATTTATCAAAAGAGATGTGATGATAAATGGTTCCATGCACATTCATTCAATAGAAAGTGGTGTAAAGTATGATGGAAATGACGGCTACCTGTTTATTTCTTCAACTGATGGTAATAACTTGTAAAACAAATTTTATTTTTATTAAAAAATTTGAAAAAGTTGCACTTGCTAATTTTGGATTAGCCAACCCTTTTCCCACAATTTCATCTCACCCAGAAATGAAATATGGTTGCTCATTTTTGATCAATAATAACATTTGGGGTATATTAAAATAAATTTTTTTTTTTATTTAAAACATTTGAACAGGGGTAAAAAAAAAACTTTAAAATAATGTAAAATTCTAAAATATCTTTTTAAAGACAAATTACATTATGTGGTGGCCTTACAAAGAAGAAGACAAAAATCTAAAGTCAAGATTCTCGATATCATTCGAAAAAAATTAATAGAATTTAATTAAAACATTAAACAAGTTTTTTTTCCTTCTTCTTGTAAAATTTTTTTTTCTGGATCAAGTTTTAAAATGGGATAGGACAAAGGAACTTGGTGGCCCTTGCCAAATTGTTTGTGGTTAATGAAAGTGTGATCCAATAACTCACTGGTAAGTTTCTCAAGGGAAATGGGGTAAAATTTTTCAACTTTGATAAATTCTCCGGTGGTTCCCGAACTAAAAGCAAAATACATTCTTTTTTCAATGTTTATCTTTCGAAAAGACCAAAAAACGTAACTATTTTTCTTGCTATTCAAAATGTAGAGGATTCTCATAGGCATATCCACGTAAACAACATAAATTCCATCAATAGAACTTCCATTCCATCCGTTTTGAATGTACTCATAAGCATTCTCTTCACAAGCTAAATTTTACAAAATGGTTTGGGAATCTTTCAATTAATAAAAAAAAAAATGCAAAAATTACAAGTTCCTTTAAAACCTTCCAATGAACAACCTCTTCCTTTTTTTTTCCAAATCAAAATTAATTCTATTAATTTAAAACACTTAATTTTTGTTTACCATTTCTTCAATAATTCATGAAATTTAAAATTTTTTTTAACAAAATTTTTGGTTTTTTTTTTTTTATACTTATCATTGACAAAGTATCCAGTTCCTTGATATTCCTCACTCACTATTCCCAAACAAGCACAAACTTGCCCAGTTGAATTTATTTTCAATTCCACTAGTAATAGATAAATCAATGTCAAATAATCGATATTATAAGATCTTTAAAATATTGTTGGATATTTATCAATTACAAATTATATATATTGAACATTGATATAGTATCTTTGTTTAAATGTCTCAAATGATATCCAATAAATGAGTTTATAAGAAAATTTACGTCTATAGATCAATTTGCTATTTAAAGGCCTATTGGATCTTATTGCAGAAGTACACATTCCATAGGTATTTATAACCTTACCATCATCAGATATTTCGTAAGCACTATTTTTTTTTATAAAATCCCATTTGAAATCTCCTCCTTTGTAATAGTCCAAATAGCATTTGATTTCCCCTATGGGAAATTCTAATTGCTCATTTTCTTCCAAAAATTTATCACGCACACATATATTTCTCCATAAATTATCATTGGTGAAAATTTGATAGCTTCTCTTGTTGCATTGGGAAAATCGAAAAATGCATCCTATGCTACAAAAATTACTCAATAAATAAATCATCAAATTCTTTGGTAAATTTTCCATCTTCAAATTTTTTTTTTTAAATCAAATTTTGATCTCATTTATCAATTATATTGATCCAAATTGGCAAACCAAATGAAAGATTTTACAAATGATAATAAGATATGAATTGAAATTTGGATATCTTAAAAAAAATTACCTGTGAGTGAAATATAATTTGCGTGAATCAATTAAAATTTATTCAAAACTCTTTTGCTTTTGATTAAAATTTTAATTTTAATTTTTCAAGAGTATGGCAAGAATCAATTCCTTTTAATCTTTGAAAGATATTTCCATTTTCGGCTCTTCTTATCCTCAAAATCACGCCCCCATAAAACAACGATGCCATCATCACCAGAAGAAGCCAAAACAGTGCCAGTGACATTCCATTCAACATGCCATACCTCTGATTTATGCTCCATTAGCTTCTGTTCAGGCTCAAGATTGAATTGATTATTATCTTTGTTGTTATTATCATTGTTTGGCTTTAATTCATTTTCATTCTCATAGAATTTCCATATGATAATGGATTGGTCCTTTGATCCAGTAGCGATCAGATGATAACTCCTGCCCAAGTTTGGAGCCCAATTAATCTCATTTATGGAAGCAGTATGTTGGATCTCTCCTTTTTGCTTCTCCTCCAATGGAAGGGGAACCCATTTCTTATCATCAAACTGGAAGATTTCAAAGGTAGATTTGTTGGTGGCAACTGCAAATGCAGATCGAGAGAATGGTGATGGGTTCCATGATAGACTGTTACATCCAATTTTATCATCTTTAGTTACATTTATATCGTGCTTTATTGGATTGATGGAGAAAAAAAAATATTGAATAAATTTATTGTTGAAAAAATATTTTTTACTAAAGAAATCAAACAGATAATGTCCATAATGAAAGATTTATTATATCAGTTGCTTCATATATTCTCACATGTCCATCCAAACAACAGGTAGCCAATTTGAGCCCTAGATGTTTTGGTGCGAATTGTATGTAGGAATTAGATAGGGGGGAATCTTCCAGATTGGCCCTTTGTATCCATACTTTTCCTTTATTTGTATCCTCTTCTTCGAATATCAATACAGATCTATCAAATGAACAACTTGCCAATATTTGGCCATATTCTGGATATGACCATGCCAATTTGTATATCGATCCATTATGTGCCTTCCATTCTGCTGTTTTTTTCCAATTTTGATTTTCATCCAAATCCCATACTAGTATTATTATGATTGATTATTAAAATATTTAAATGAGATATTACAATTTTTACCTTTAATTTTTTGATCAGATGAACAAGTCGCAATTCGATTCCCAAAATGATTATATCTTATATCATGTATTATATCCTCATGATCAGTTTCAAAGATTTGGGGATTATTCTTGTTTTATAAAATTATTTAATATTAGGATAAATATGAAATGTTGAAGGATGAAATGATGTTTTGATGAAAGATTGTACCATAATAAGAGAAAAATGACTGAAATTTTTTTTATATATAATTTTTTTCAAAATGAAATTTTTGTCAAAGAAGTATAATCAAATTTAAAAGAATACAACTGCAATTTGAAATTCATTTTTAAAATATTATTATGCTTGAAGATACCAAGAAAAAATGGAAATAAAAAAAAATTTTTTTTCATATATTTTCAGATCTAAATTATAAAAAAAAAATAGAATAAAAGTTTATCTTTCACATAAATGAAATATCTTTGCATATTCTTCATTCTAATTTTGCTAATTACACCTAATCAGGGTGCTCTTTGTACCTTTACTGGTGTGGGGACTATTTTTAACTTGACAAGCATATTGGATGCTGCGAATTGGCTACTGGGTAATGTTCCAAACTCAACTGATGATGTCTTAGTTAGTGTTGCTGCAACATTTAATATAACTTCTGATCTAACATGGAATTCATTGTCTACAGCACTGACAATTGGCAATGCATTTACATTGGATTTAGCAAATAATGCTGCGTTGACCCTCTCAACAAATTTCACTCAAACTGCTGGTACTCCCTTGAACATTAATGTAAATACTGGATCTAGTTTGGTTATTTCCGAATATATGATTTTTAATACCAATGCTTCCTTTAGCAACCAAGGATCAATATCATTAAATTTAATGGGAAATGCCGCAATCCAAGATGGTACATTGAAAGTAACAGGAAATAACATTAATATCACAGGAACCTTTCCACAAAGAATAAATGGAAATTTCAATCTCCCTCCTGGATTTACATTTTCTGCTTCAGTTGCTCATGTTTTTTTGGGAACAGGAGTATTTTTTTTCAATAATAATAATCCAACAATTTCTCCCATTGGTTGGTCAATTGATGTCAGTCTAGCATTTATTGGAGGAGCTACATTCAACGGGAATATTTCAAGAGTTAATACTGGAAATACTCGTATTATTAACTTCTCGGGTGGTTCTGCCACTTATTATATTTCTAATGTCATTGCATTTGATGTAAATCCTTCTTACAGTTCTACTGGAACCTTAAACTTTGTTTCCACCTCTTCAGGTTCTTCTTTAACTTATACTAATAAGAATATTAACAATTTAAATTCCAATATTACTGGTAATGCAACTGTAATACACAACAATCCCACCACAAATGCTGCAAATACTATCGCATCCACACTAACAGGAATCGTGGTCAATGTTGACAATCCTAATTTCCATATCTCAGGTCGTTATACTTTTACCGCACAAATAACAATCAATTTTGCTGGTTCAAGATTAATTGATGGAATCTTTGTATTGAATTCAAATCTCAATTTGAATTATCTCTCGAATATCACTCTTTCTGCACAAACAAACTATACTGGAGGTGGAAAAATCTTATTCACAAATGGTCTTACTTCTAATGTGGCATCTCTTGACTTCTATGCAAATGGAATTGATACTTCATTTTCTGGATCCACCTTCAACCTTGTTGGAACCTCCATTAAATTTGGTAATATGACTTTAAATGGATGTGCTATAAATTCACAATCTCAATTCTCTGTTGCTACATCTGATACTTCCAATACTTATATCACAGTAACAGCGAATAGTTCTTTTCCATTGCAATCTTTAGTAGATTTCCTATCTAATGGGTTGATTTTCCAAAGTACAAGCACTTCCATCAGCTTGACCCTCACAGGAGATTATATAGTTCCTTTTCTTACAAGTTGGGGTTGCAACAACATTAATATCATCATCTCTGGTAATTTTGGTCTCTCACAATCTTCGCGAGTCTTTTCTACTAATTCATCTGGATTATTTACTCTAACTGGAAATCAATTCACAATTGGATCTGGGGGTACTCTTGATACTGTCAATCTTGTTTTCCCAACTGGTAACGTCAATGTTGTAACCTATGAGGATCGTGTAGATTTGAGTGGTTCTATCTTCTTGAAGAACACATTTTTGAGTGGAAATGCATCAATTCTTTACTCCACTAAAAATGGAGTTCAACCAAAAATCAATGTATTGAAAAGTGGTTTATCTGGAATTGCTCTCCCTTCCCTTGTCGTCAATGGAAATTTGGATCTCGTTTATTCCTTTGATGGAATTGGCCAAAATACAGGTGCTCAATTACAATTAGGGACCATTGGTTCTTTCAATGGAAACTTAACTGGATCATCCAACTTGACCGTTACCTTTCAAGATTCTTCCTTGAGTCTCACAGGAGCCTCCATCAACGCTAATGGAGGAGCTTTTGTTTTCACAGGAGCTTCCATCACAACTGACAAAACTGTTGTTGTGAGTGGGGAGATTTATTTGAACAATACTTCATCATTCAGATTCCTATTGAATTCTACTGGTTCTTACGACTTATCTGCTGTCTCCAAATTGTTTACTGTTGGATTGATCAACTATCCTACTGAATCAAATGATGCACCAGTAACATTGCCTAACAATCTTTACATAGGTCTTTTGGGATCCACAACTTTGGGGAGCTCTTTCACTCAAATCAATGGATCTTTAATCATTGATGATCTTGATAATAATTCTACCACTGCTGCATATTCCTTGACTTTGAATGGGAATCAAGAGCAAAAAGGTCAATGGACATTGGGAGGTAAAATCTTATTTTACTATCCAAATTTAATTTTTAATTTTCAATAGGAAGTTTGAAAATCAATGGAGATTTTCAAGTATCTACAAATACTGGATTGAATGCTCCTGGTTCTTTGACATTGAATTCAACAAATATAAATTTGAATGCAAATTCTGCAATCTGGAATATCTCTGTCTCTTTCACCAACGTAATAATAATTTCTCATTCATAATAATATATTATAATTATATATATCTCAAAGGGCCACACTGTCTTAAATTCCAACGGAGGACCTTTAAGTTTGACAATCAATGATCCACTTGAATCTTATCCTGAACACGGAGTAATTTTCGCAGGAATCTTTACATCAAATACAGATACATCCCTCATCATCACTGGACCTTTCAAACCTCTCACTGTTACAATCACCAATGGAGGACTCAATGGTACATCAGTATCATTGAACAACTGTAACGTAAACAGCGGTGTATCTGTCTTTGTTAACCCAACCTCTCTTTCTTGCAGCAACGTTCATTTTAACGGAGTAAACTTTGATCTAACTGCTACCAACACTGTAATTTTCAACGGAAACAACTCTATCGTTGCCAACGCTTCTTTGGGTAATATTCAAGTTGCTGCTTCTTCTAAACTTTCCCTTAATGGAAGTAGAACCACCACTGGAAACATTGATTTACTTGCTAGTAGCTCTTCCTTCTATGCTTCTGCTGGAATTGTTACTTCTGGAAATGTCAATACTGGAAGTGGTTCTTTCTGGATAGACGGAACCAATCTCACTTGTAACACTTTTAATCTTACTTCTTCAACCTCTTTTCAATATACCCTCACCCCTGCTAACATTCCTATTTACGTAACATCCACTGCTAATTACGATGGAAATGCTTACATTTTCGTCAACTATACTTGGAATGGAAGCAATGTAACCATCATCCAATCTCCTGCTCATACAGGCCTCAGTGCTTTTGCTAATATTACTGTCAATCTTTTCAACTATGCGATTCATTCTGGTTTGAATCTCAACAGTTTGGTTATATTTGCTGATATTCAAAGTACTACCCCTCCAAGTACAACTACACCATCTACGACTGCTCCAAGTACCTTGACACCAAGCACTCTCACACCAAGCACTCTCATACCAAGCACCCTCACACCAAGCACTTTGACTCCTACCTCAAATCCCACCAGCAACCCTGCTACTCTCTCACCTACCACAACTCCTTCTGGAAGCTGGAATGGTACTTATACTGTATCTGGAAATTGTCAAAGGGATGCATCTTGTTGTTGTTTTATAGGAACCACTGCAGTTCCTGTTGTCATCGTTCAAACTTCCTCCACTATCACAATTTTTGGTTCTTTGACTGGTTCTTGTACTGGAACTTTTCAAGTTAATACCACCGTTACAAATACCAATGATGGAGCGTTTGTCTTCAACAACCAAACTTATTCTGTTTCAAAGAAAGGAAAAGCAATTACTGTTACTAACGTCGCAAGCACTTCATGCAACTTCAACTTGAATTGTATTTCTGGATTGTGCAATTCCTCCAATCTCCTTTATATTTCCTATTTCATGTTTTTTATTATCTTCTTGTTTTCATTTTAAATCTTTTCGAATATTTGTGATTAGAAAGTTTATTAAAAATAATTTTTAAAAATATAAAAAAAATGAAAAGTGTATTTTTATTTGTACTTCTTGTATTTCTATTTCATTTAACTCAGGGAACTATATTTGGTAATTTGACCGCAACATTCCAATGTAATTCATCCACACAAGCTAATCCCGCCACTGGTTATTTAATGTAAATCAAAATAAAAATATCTACACAGTTTATTATATTTTCCACCCCACTTTGCAAAATTTTTTTAATGATAGTTCTAATAACATCAACTCTATTTGCGATAACAATCCTTCAACTTTTGTAAATTTTTTTGATTTTGCCAAAAAATATCAAAATATTCATTTTTTTATTTTTCAAAGGCTTCTTCAAATTCTCTTATTTATAATAGCAGTTATACAAATGTGGTCAGCAATGTTTTTTTTATCTCTCTTCCAACCACAACGAATGTAAATATATTGAGTTTGGTTTCATCAATAAATGTTTCTTGTAAGATATAATCGAATAATTTTAAAAATAATTTTTTTTTAATCCCAAAATTTTAGTGGGTAATAGCAATAATCCTACCTCTGTCACTGTAATTTTTTTTTTTATCTTTGATAATTGATTATAATTCCAATAAGGACGTCAAATTCATTGCTGGGGGTAAATCATCGAACAGCACAACTAATTGTACATTTACAACCGCATCAACTTGCGTATTCAATGCACCAAGTTTTCCATTCAGTGCATCTGATATGACAGGAAGTTTCCAGATTAGTTATAGACTATTTCTTCCGTAAATATATTTAATTCTCTTTTTAGCATTTATAATATTATTTATAATTAGATGTAATGTGGGATGTTCAAAAATTGATTCAATAAATATATTTGGAGATCAATTGGATATGAAGTACAATTTTGATACCAGAGTATTGAGTAATTTTTTTTTTTGGATTTACTATATGTAAATTATTAAACTTATTTTGTGATCAAAAGCTGTGAATCCTATCAATCAAAATGGAAACATAGGAAATGGCACGATTATAACAGTGAATGTAAGGATAAAATTGAAATATAATATAATTTAACTTTGATATTTGATTTATAATACTCGATTATTCAATTATCCATAATTTTTTGATAGGGGCAAAATTTTTTCACTTATTTTTCTAATGGGAGTGTTCCCATTCAAGTAAGAATAGGCAGCGTTATTTTGACAAATGTTACACTCATAAGTTCCATCTCGCTCACTGCTTATTTACCTGTGGGAACAAATTTTTCATCAGGCCCTAACAATGTTTATGTATCTCTAAACAATGGTTCGACATGGACAACCGACACCTTAATATACACTTTTCAAGTTCCTTGCCCTGGTAAACAAAGTTTTTTTTATTTTATTTTCGATCTTTATAATTTTTATAGGTCCTGATGGCGCTTGTAATGGAAAAGGTACATGTTCCAATGGAATTTGTTTAAATTGTGACTGTGGTTGGTCCTCGTAAGATTTTCAAATTTATTTAAATTTTTTTTCTCTCAAATTTTTTTTCTCTCAAATTTTTTTCAAAACAGCCCAGAGACTGGTTGTGTTACACTAAATAGCACATCTTGTAAGATTTTTTTCTTTGTTGAAACTCTTTGAATAAAAATTTTCTAGGCCCTTCCCCTACTTTTTGTAACAACGGTGAATGTGATGGGTGTAACATTTGCAAATGCTTTAGTGGATACTCTGGTAAAATTATTTTATCTCGTTTCATATTAAGTTTTAAACTTCAAATTAAATAAAGGATCAAATTGCACACAAATAGATTGCAGTTCAAAAGGGAATTGCTCATTTCCAAATGGAAATTGGTATTATTTTAATAAAATAAACTTTTTTTTTAAATTTTTTTTCTACAGTGTTGCTCCTGACACATGTACTTGTGTATCTGGCTATGATATAAATCAAAATTGTGCTGCTCCTATTTGTAATAGTAATTGTGCTCCAGGTACTTGTACAGCACCGGATGTATGTACGTGTGCCGAAGGTAAGTTTTTTATAAACTGAATATTTAAAAGTTTTAAATAATAAATATTAGGGTGGTCTGGAACTTTGTAAAAGACTTTTTAAAACTATTTTCTTCAAGTTTATCATATTTTTTATTAAAATCAAGATGTAACACACCAGTTTGGTAATTCAACTTTTAATTTATAATTTGTTTCTAAAACATTAAATTATGCAGTCAACTGAGCTGCAACAACGGAAATTGTTCTGGTAAGAAACAAGTTTGTTAACCAAAAATTATTTCTTACATTATTAGGACCAAATAATTGTACTTGTAATCCTGGGTGGACTGGTTCTATTTGCACCACACCAACGTGCATACCCAACAACAATTGCAATGGAAATGGATTTTGTGGATCACCTAATAATTGCACATGCTACACCGGCTATAAGGGAGCTAATTGTAGTGTTTTTGATTGTTCTAATATCAACAATTGTAACAATGGAAATGGAAATTGTACTGGTCCTAATACATGTAGTTGTAATCCAGGATACACAGGATTTACTTGTAGCTCTTTTGATTGTTCTATTCGTGCAAATTGTAGTTCAAATGGTTATTGCAGTGGACCTTTTAATTGCACGTGTTTCTCTGGTTATAATGGAACGAATTGTACTAATTTTGCGTGCCCTGGTGTAAATTTTTGCAGTGGAAAAGGTAATTGTACTGGACCTAACAATTGTACATGTAATCCTGGCTATAATGGGACAACTTGCAGTGCTTTCATTTGTCCAAGTGTCAATTATTGCAGTGGAAATGGAACCTGTTGTGGTCCTAATCTTTGCTGTTGTAATCAAGGCTACAAAGGTACTAATTGTACAGAGTTCGATTGTTCTCTGGCAAATAATTGTACATCACAAGGAAATTGCACAGGTAAGAATAAAAATATTTTTTTTTATAACAATCTCATCTGATTCCAACTTTGTAGGTCCGAAAATTTGTTCTTGTTTTCCTGGTTATAGTGGACCAATTTGCGATACTAATGATTGTTCATCTGTGAATAACTGCTCGAGCCATGGTGTATGTAGTGGCCCTGCTACTTGCAGTTGTAACCCAGGTTATACTGGATCTAATTGTAGTATTTTCGACTGCACCCAAGCCAACAATTGTAATGGGCAGGGGAATTGCACAGGTAAGAATCATTTATTTAGTAATATTGATTCATTAAACATTTATTTTTCAAGGATCGAATTCTTGTACCTGTAATCCAGGTTATGCTGGTACAACTTGCAGTAACTTTGATTGCTCAAGTAAGAATAACTGTTCTGGTCAAGGTACATGTACGGGGCCTGCTACTTGTAATTGTACTACTGGATATACAGGAGATAATTGCACTACTTTTGATTGTGCTCAGGCCAATAATTGTAATCAAAAGGGAACTTGTATAGGTAAAAAACTTTAAATTTCGAAATAAAAAAAGTTATTGTTTCATATTTAAGGATCCAACCTTTGTTCTTGCATTGATGGATATTACGGTTCTACTTGCTTAAGTTTCAACTGTTCAGGAGTGAACTCTTGTAACGGAAATGGAGTTTGCAGCTCACCTAATGTATGCTCTTGCTTTTCAGGTTATAATGGCACCACTTGTGATACATTTGATTGTACTCAAGCTAATGACTGTTATGGAAGAGGAAATTGCACAGGTATTCAAAAACTTTAGAAAATTAAAATAAATTGTTATATATTTAATGAAAAATATAGGTCCTAACTCTTGTACTTGTAGCAATGGTTTTAGTGGAACCACCTGTAATTCCTACAATTGTTCATCCCTTAATAATTGCAACAATGGATCTTGTGTCGGACCTAATACTTGTACTTGCAATGTAGGTTATAAATCGGCTGCGTGTGATCAGTTTGATTGTCAATATGTTAATAATTGTGGAGGAAGAGGAAATTGTACAGGTAAGAACTAAACTGATAAAATTATCAATTCTTTAAATTCATTTTTTAATAGGACCCTCTTCATGCACTTGTATCGGAGGTTATTATGGGGTCAGTTGTGAATCTCCTGATTGCAGAACCCTCAAAAATTGCTCGGATCACGGAGTTTGTATTTCTGCCAATAGATGTAGATGTTTGTCTGGCTATACAGGAAGTGACTGTGGTTTGTTTGATTGTTCACCTAAGAACAATTGTTCAGGAAATGGAAACTGTACAGGTAAGATTTCCTGATTATACAAACAAAAAAAATTAATTTATCTTCATTTTTTCATTAGCGATTAATACTTGTACTTGCTACACTGGCTACACTGGAGTTTCTTGTTCCGAAATAGATTGCAAAGTGAGAGATTGTAACGCTTCAAATAGAAAATTGGGTATTGGTCTAGGTGTGGGGTTGGGAGGAGGATTTTTATTCCTCTTGTTGTTGCTCTTGCTTCTTTTCTTAGTGTTTTTCAAGAGAAGAGGTGTTGAAGATGATCCTAAAGTAAAAAAACCTAATTTTCAAACACTCATCTTTCCTAACAGTTATAAGGTACTCAATATTAATTTTTATTTCTTCTTCTAGAATCTTTAATCTTTTTTATAAATTGATTTTGTTATCTTTTTTTTTTTTCTCAAATAAAAGCCTGTTTACGATATTTCTGGATACGAAAACAATCTCAAAGAGCTCAGAAAAGAATTAGTCAAACATTTGGGTTTGGTCAATCTCATGGTCACCCAAATCGAAACGAGAAAGGAAGAGATCGAGCAAGTTCCTAAGGCTTTGGCCCATATCTTCCAAACTGAACCCTTGAGAGTCGATTTGTTCGAAAGTTTGTTAACCATCGAGATGATCAAGACCACTTCCAAGGGTACTCTCTTCAGACAAAACTCCATTGCTTCCAACTATTTCACCATCTACATCAAGTTGAACTGTCTCTATTATTTGTGGTGGGTAAAATCATAATTTTATTTTTATTTTTATTTTTATTTTTATTTTCATTTTCATTCATTTTTATTTTTTATTTTTGAATTAATAATTTTTTTAAATAAATTTTTTATTTTTATTTATTTTTCATTTCGTTTTATTATTTATTTTTATTTTTATTTTTATTTTTATTTTTATTTTTATTTTTATTTTTATTTTTATTTTTACTTTTATTTTCATTTTCATTTTTATTTTTTAATTTTATTCATTTTTTCTTGACAAGACTAACGCCACACTCTTGCACCAACTCTACCAAAAAGCCAAGAAGGAGGAGCAGTTGGGAGGAGAGGAAAATTCTTCCAAAAATAAGTCTAATTATGACGAAGAGGAGATTAGAATGGATTTCGTGAGTACTGAGTTGAACCCTGAAAAACTTGGAGGAGAAGTAAAAAATCTTTTTAATAATTTTTAAATTTATTAATATTATTTTTTTTAATAGGTTGATGAGCTTTACATTCGTGCAAACAGTTACCAATTATTAATTTATTTGACTCAATTGGAAAGAAGAATCATCAACTCATTGGTTATCATGCCCACTGATTTGAGACGTAAATAAACTTATACTATTTTCTTTTTATTATTATTTCTATTAAAAACAGGTATGTTGACCAACATTTACAAACAAGTTGGTACCAAGTTCGACTCTGACGAACAATTCAAGTCCATCGGAGCCTTTCTCATGTTGAGAGCCGTCAATCCTTCTCTTGTCTCTCCTGCAGTTTATGGTAAAAAATTTAATATTTTTAAATTCTCTTTTTATTTTTTCTTTATTTACTTCCATTTTTTTTTTCAATTAAAAGCGCTCACTACCGAACCACCAAAAAAGTCTGCACAAAAAGATCTCATGAACATCTCTCGTATCCTACAGAACTTAGCTAACGAGACCGCTCCCTCTGAGAAACAACCTTTCTTGGCCACCTTTGATAACTTTGTCGAATCTGAAACCCCTCAAATGAGAGAGTTCTACAAGCAAATCATTTCACCAATCGAGAAGCCAGTTGACAGGTAATTATCTATTTTTATTTGTTAGTTTTTTTTTTATTTTAAACTTAATTTTGTTAAACATTGTTTCAAACAATAGTTCATCCGTTTTGAATGTTCCTCCTGAAGTTGAAAATGATTATTTGGCTTACATTTGGAATTTCATTCACCAGTACAAATCCCAAATCCAGAAGGGTGACGTGGATGGTGAATTCAAGGCTTTGTTTGAGAGAATTGATTCTCCAATCAAGAAGAACGGAGAAAAAAACAAATAAAATTGGATTTTTCCGACTTTTTTGTCATGTTTAGATTAAAAATTAAATTCCAAAAAAAAAAAAAAAATGCAAAGATATTTTGGAACTTTTTCAACACATAATTTAATTTATTGCAGTAACAAAAAATTTTATATTTCCAAATCGCCCTTATCCGTTGTATTATTTTGAATAGAAAATGGAAAATTGCTGGTATTTGGAAATAATGATAGTGGACAATGTGGTTTAGAAAGAAAAGAAGTTTTGGAGCCAACTTTATTGATTGAGGATAAAACAATAGTTGAAATTAGTATAGGACGTGCACATTCTCTTTTCCTCAAGAAGAATGGAGAATTATATTCCTTCGGATATAAACAAAATGGACATTCAATGAGTACTTCTGAATTAGTGAAACAACCAAAATTATTGATGAAGGATGAGAGGATCAAATTCATTCGATGTGGAAGTGATTTCACCTTGATATACAAACAAAATGGAGATCTCCTTGGATTTGGATCTAATGAAAATGAGCAACTCGGATTGAAAGATAACATGAATGTAATTGAGCCCATCTTATTGATGAATGATGAAGAGATCAAACAGATTTGTTGTGGAGCTACTTTCACCTTGATATTGAAAAAAGATGGAGGGTTGTGGATGATGGGAGCAATTGAATATGGGTACAAGATTTTAAATGGTAAAGGTTTTTACTTTCTTTTTTTGGATTTCATTTCCTTTTTATTCTTAAGAACCTTTCTTTCTCTTTAGAAACAAATGATTCAGGAATGAAATTATTGATGAAGGATGAAAATATCAAAGCAATAGCTTGTGGATATAATTTCTTTATGATTTACAAAGAAAATGGAGATTTATTTGGGATGGGAAACACCGAAAACGGGAAATTGGGAAAAAAATTTGAAATAAACTCTATAAAATTAACTAAACCTTATTTGATTATGAAAGACAAAAACATCAAACAAATAAGCTTAGGATATCAACATTCGATACTTTTGAAGGGAAATGGAGACGTGTTAGTTTTTGGAGGAAATGGTTATGGTCAACTTGGAACGGGAGAAATAACCAATGTTTATGAACCCAAGTTATTAATGAGTGATCCAAAGATCTCAATGATTTGTGCTGGATATGCTCATTCACTCATTTACAAAAAGAATGGTGTATTGGTTGGATTTGGGTACAATAAAGATGGAAGAGTTGGAATTAGTGACAAGAAAGAAATACTTTCTCCAACCACCATTGCGAAAAATCTTCATATTCTCATCATGAACCATGGCGTTCGTTTTCAATGGTCACCTGAGAATCATTCTCATTTTGATGATTTTTCCAAAAAGTGTATTTTTGTTTTTGTTATGAGTTTGAAGGTGAATCAAAAACAAACCCATCTAAAAATTCCCAAATACATTTTGTGGGAGATTTTGTCATCATATTAAAAAAAAAAAACTCCATACATTCTATGGAAGAGATTCTTAAAGAATACTATATTTTACTCAATAATCAAGATATAAACACAATTATCAATAAAATTTTGTCTCCCAACATTTATGTTACATTTCATGAAACTGAGAGAAATTGGAGAGGTTTGGATGCTGCCAAAATTAAATTTGGAAAGATGTACGAGAACAATCCCCTATTTTATGGAGAGATTTTGAGAGTGATTAAAATTGAGGGGAGAAAAATGGAAGTGAAAGTTTATTTTGGGAATAAGGATTGTGAAAATAAGGAAGATCATTCCAAAATCATGATCTATACCTTTGATAAAAATGAAAACAAAATTATAGAAATAAATCATTGAGATATTTGTTTTAATTATTTCATAATTTAACATTTTCTCACTGTTTCCTGTAATTGATAATTCTGTGAACTTTCTTTTTGTATTAAAATATAAAAAAATTGAGCAAATTCTTCTAAATTTGTTTCGAGGAAATGAACAACAATAACAAAATGGAAATCATGATTGGAATAATTATAACAAAAAAAAACAAAGAATGATCAAAATCCAAAAGATAGAAGAGAAACAAGGCTATTTTTATGAAGGAAATCACTGGAAGGTCTATAACTTATCAGGGCAAAAGATTGAATTGAATAATGTGGCCACATCTCATTCCCTTATTGTGAATAATTGCAATGATTTGAATCTCACAATCAAAAAGACTATCAATCACATAGAGATAAATAATTCGAAGAACATCATCCTAAATTTCTCAAATGTAATAAGCTCCATTGAATTAACAAGATCAGAATCTTGCAAAATCGAACCCTCTAAAAATCTTCATACACTACAAATAGATATGTAAAATTATCTTTCTTTGAGTTTATATTTAATCTTTATCATTCAAAGGTGTAAGCAAATAAAAATACCTATAAAGAAAGACAATGCACAATCTTTGAATCTTATTAGCGAAAAAAGCAATGATGTTGTATTGGAGATCGATAATAAAGAACATGAGATTCCCACCACCAAAAAACAGTTAGTGACTTTCTATGATTCAAAGAAAGAAAAATTTGTGAGCATTTTGTCTGACAAAATAAAAAAAGGAAACAAGTATATGATTTTGGATGGAAAATACGAAGAAGATCAATTATATGATGGAATCAAAAAACCAAAAACGAGAATATATCTTGGAGGTGATGATTGGTAAAAAAATTACATTATTCATTCTACCAATTATTTAATCATACGAAAATTTTGTAGCTTTACAAATTGGAAATTATGGAAAGGAAAATCAAGTGAAGAAAATATTGGAGGCACGGAAGTATATTTCAAAATCATAGGCAATGAAATCAGGGGCAAAAATATTCAAAAGGAAGCCAATTTTTCGAAAGAATATTCTGGCACCTTCAATCCAGATACCAATGAGGTCAATATCACCGTTAACTATAGTTTTGGTGAGATAGGAACTTATACCGGTGTATTGGCCAAAAATGGTGAGGTTTCGACTTTGATGTTTAAAATTATCAAGTCTTCCTCACTTATCAATGGTGCTCATGTTGGTGATTATGGTTACATCATTGGGACTACCATTTGGAAATGATTTATGTCCCAATCTAATTGTAAATAAAGAGAAATTGAAATGTTTTCTTTCTTTTTTTATAATAGATAATTTCAAGTTCATCTTTTACTTTTAATAATCAAAGTTTGCCTTTTACATTATCACTTTTTTCTTCTTATTTTATCAAAGTGATTTCCATATTTTTTACTTATAAATTTGAATAAATATTAAAATTAAATAAATAAATAAAAAAAAAAAAATCACTTTTGAATTTTAAAAGTAAGTCATTTTTATTGTTACAAAATCCAAATCAAATTCCTTTTAATTTAGAATGAGCGAAGATTTGGTAACCACATTTGAAGGATTAAAGGTAAAGAGGCCAACATAACATTCGAAATATTTCAATTTTATCAAATTAATTATTAGGAAAACTGGTATGATCAAATCCTTTTCAGAAATTTTATTTAAATGTTTGTTGATAGGCAAAGAGTCCAATATATAGGGTAAATAATAGTTTTATCGAAATATAAAAGCAAATTAATATTGATCCTTCACAACAGATTTAAAAATTGGGTCAATTTGATCCTTGGGACACAAAAAGTAGTGATAGATAAATTGGAATCTGAGCTACAAGATGGAGTAAAATTGGCAACATTGATAGAGATCCTCTCAAAGAAGAAAATCAATGGTATCTCTCCCAAACCAAAATTTCAAATGCAAAAAATGTCTAATATCACCCTTTCGCTGGAATTGCTCAAGAATGATGGGATCAGATTGGAGAATGTGGGAACTGTAGATATCTATGAATCCAATTTAAAATTGATTATGGTAAGAAAAATGAAAAAAAATTTTCAAATCATTTTTTAATTAGTAATGTTTCCAGGGTTTGATTTGGATGCTCATCCTCAATTATCATCGTAATTAATTTTTTTTTTTTTTTAAAATATGAAATTTCTCTGAAAGAATTTATTTAAATTAATTAATTTATTAATTAAATGAATTATAGTAAACAATCTCAAATTGGATTTGGTAAATGGGGAAAATGGGGAAAAAAACGAAAATGAAAGTTTGGGAGTGAAAGAAATGATTGTAAAGTATTTCCAAAACTTAACCAAGCCATATCCTGTCACTGTTTCCAATGTGACTTCTAGTTTTGTTGATGGAGGAGTCTTAGCATGTTCCATACACGCTAAAAAGCCTCATCTCATCAACCCTAGAAAGATTCTCGATTCAAGTGACAAGATATCCAATCTCCGTGAAGTGATTAGGATCCTCGAAGAAGACTTTGAAGTACCTCACATTGTAAAAGCAGAGGACATATCTGAGGAACCTGGTAAAAAAAACCAAAATAAATTTACAATCTTTCATCAAATTTAATCAATTTTTTTACAGAGGAAAAAGTCATGATGACTTTCCTCTCTTACGTTATCCAAGCACTTGAGAAATTTCCTACTGTCTCCAATGGATTGGATGATGAAGTGGAGGCACTATACGAGATTGATGATCCAAAAGAAAAGCAAATTGGTATCATTTATCCTTCTTAATTATTTAAACTTATTTTTCATTTTTTAAAAAGAGAGAAACAAAAATGGAGAATACGATTTGGATGACGAGAAGGTTTATGTTGGATATGAATTGTTGAAGTTGCCAAATGGTAAAAAAGTACCAATAATTTACACAAGATATGGAAAAAATACTTCACAAAATGATATCAACAAAGCCAAGGAACTCACAAACTCACTCAATAAGAAACTTGGAGGAAACAGCATTTTCTCTGTGATGCAACAAAACAACGAAAGTGACAGATTCAAACAATATCTCAACAGAAACCACAAACCAAATCGCGAATTTGTCTCCAAACATGAAGTAAGTGATGTTGACTCTTTAACTTTGGAAGACACACCTGTTTATTACAGAGATGGATCCTTTCAAAATGCAAGAGATGACCATTTGTTGGTAGCTCGTTTTTCTGACAACGAAGGGTTGTTTGGTCATGGAGAATCTTTCAAGAATACTGACCCTTATTCTTTGGAAAAGACTTATTCCCAAAAATATTCAGGAGCAGGTAAATTTATTTGAATTTTAATTTGTTTGTTTCATTTGAAAATTTTTTTTTTAATACAAATTAGTAACTGTATTTCCTCTCACAAACTCCACTCAAGAGTTTATCGATGCATTTCGATTTGAATTAGAGGCACTCTACGAGATTGATAACTCTCAAGAAAAGCAAATTGGTATCATATACTTTTTATTTGATATTGTTTTAATTTAAACTTATTTTTCATTTTTCAAAAAGAGAGAAACAAAAATGGAGAATACGATTTGAATGACGAGAAGGTTTATGTTGGATATGAATTATTGAAATTGCCAAACGGTAAAAAAGTACCAATAATTTACACAAGATATGGAAAAAATGCTTCACAAAACGATATCAACAAAGCCAAAGTCTTCGCAAACTCACTCAATAAGAAACTTGGAGGAAACAGCATTTTCTCGGTGATGCAACAAAACAACGAAAGTGACAGATTCAAACAATATCTCAACAGAAACCACAAACCAAATCGCGAATTTGTCTCCAAACATGAAGTAAGTGATGTTGACTCTTTAACTTTGGAAGACACACCTGTTTATTACAGAGATGGATCCTTTCAAAATGCAAGAGATGACCATTTGTTGGTAGCTCGTTTTTCTGACAACGAAGGGTTGTTTGGTCATGGAGAATCTTTCAAGAATACTGACCCTTATTCTTTGGAAAAGACTTATTCCCAAAAATATTCAGGAGCAGGTAAACTTATTTGATCTTTTCATTTATTTTGTTAATTATTTATAATTTTTTTTTAATAAAAATTAGTAACTCTATTTCCTCTCGCAAACTCCACTCAAGAGTTCATCAATGCTTTCATCAAAGAAGAGGAAGAAGAAGTTCTCTTGGAGGAAAACACCACTGTGCATTCAGGCAAAGACGAAGACACTGACTTTGAAATAGAATTGAGCCGCCGCATCAAGTTGCCAGTTTTGTGTAGATTAGAAAACCTTGAATATCAAATAATTTCTGGTACACAAGAATTTGATCTTCTTGAGTTTAACGGCAACAAATTTTTTTATTTCAGTTCTTTATTCTTATCTAACTAAAATTATTAAAAGGGAAGTTTGTTTGTTTGTGGTACGGATATACATCTCTCACTTGGGAAGAGTAAGAAACAAAAATTTCTTCTAATTAAATTTTTACATTTTTTTTCTCTTATAATTTAGTTTCCGTATCAATCCAGAGTTATGCGAATGGGAAAATGATCAATCCTACTTCACACATGAATTAATGGTCAGAGCGGATTATGAGAACGGTGACACTTCTCAAGATATTTACGTTGAGGTTCCTTATGGCAAGAATGTGGTCTTCAGAGTAAGATATCAATTGAAATCTGGAAAAGAAATTGAAACCCAAGTCTTTTTTGTTCCTGTTTTTAATAATTAAATTCTTTGTTTCTATTTTTCTTTCCTCTATCATGATAAAAAGGAAATGTGATACTAAAAACCAAAAGTAGTACAAAATAATGAAGATCATAATTTTATTGCTTCATAAATTAAAAATTTCGTCTTTTGAAAATTATTGAAAAAATAAAAAATATATGACTTTGGTAATTAAAAACTTCATCCACAGATTATTGGAGTAGAGAAAACAAGACCAAAAGAAAAAGATAGATGTGAATAGAATTATCAACCATTTTAATGTTAATTCGAAATTGGAAGGCAATCTTTCAAAATTAAAAAGATTTTTTATCCTTCAAATGAAACATCCGATGAATCATCCTAGGAATGACATGCAAAACGCTGGGTAAATTGATTTCCCTCAATCTTGAAGAAACAAGAATGATTAAATCAAGAAATGTATCAATTTGAAACAAATTAGTGTTCAATAATTTCTTCAAGATATTGAACTTCCCAACGAATTTCGTGAAAGATCTCCTTTCTTTGCATTCAATTAAACAACTCAATGTATATTCTATGGAACTGCCAATGAAAAATAAGAAGAGAAAAATGATTTAAAAATTTTATATTGGCATCTCTTAATTATGATATAGTCAAAGAATAGTTAGATCCGGGGGAATTTAATTTAACAAAATATTTTAAGGATTTCAATTTTTAACCTCTTTTGAGAAGATATTAAAGCAATTTATAAATTTTAGATTATATACGATAACCTCCAAAACCTCCTAAATCCCCGAATAGATATATCCATATTATTTTGATAAACTAAATTATCATATACTTTAATCCAAAATGAACTTCATTTATCACAATTGTTTTTTTAATTTGTTTCAGTGAAAAAGTTGGTCCACAATTTTGATTAAAAGAAATCTTCCAAAGAAAAATTATCCATCAAAATTCATGAAAATCTACATATCGAATTTTGAACATCTTAATTTGAATCTGAATTATAGATATTATTAACGATGGTCCTTTTTAAAATTTCAAAAAAAAAAAAATAAAAATTAAAAAAAATAAAAAAAAATAAAATTTTAATTAAAAAAATATGAAAATTACTCACATATATCTCGCAGTTGCAATATTTTTGTTGTTTAAGACCACAGTGGCACAAAATAGTTATTTTCTAATATCATCACATTCTAGTAATTCATGTAAGAGATTGAATCTTTTTTTTTCTAAATATAATGTCTGATCTACTATTTCAAACAAAGTTGGAGCATATTTTACAAATGGAACTTTCTCACATCCCGTTTTGGGGGTTGATGATCCAAACATACACGGAATAAGAGGAATCGTAGCTATCGATCAACAAATCTATTTTTGTAACAGTTACACCTACAATAGCTTCATAGGGGTGGTCAAAAATTGCAAAGAAAATATTTTTTCTACATTCATTTCGAGTGAATTGGATCATCCATATGGCCTCGCAATTGATCAAAAAAGTAACCTTTATTAATTAATAATTCCTAAGACTTTATAAATTTTAAATGATAATTATCACAGATCAGATATTGTATACTTCCAACCAAGATATTGGTACTGTATCATATTATAATTCAACAACCGGATCTTTCATCGGAAAAATCAACAATGTAAATGCTCCAAGAGGAATCTTTGTCGATCAAGCCACTGGATATCTCTATGTGTGCTCGGAGTATAGTCAAGCAGTGAACATTTATGATTTAAATACTAATTATAATTTGATCGCATCTATTCCTATCGGGGTAATATATATTTTTTATCTATTAACTTGTACATTTATATTTCCATTTTGCTTTCAAATTAAAAAAAAAAAATTGTTACATCTATTTTAATGACATCTAAATTTCATTCTTTTTAGGATCCAATTTCTGTTACCATCAGCAATGGTCTCATCTTCGTCAGCAATGCAGAAAAGCATGATAATAAGATAGATGTCTTCTCCACATCTAACTTCAAGAAGGTGATGTCTTTCACCAATTATCTTATATCACATCCAACTGGATCTGTTGTAATTGGAGATAATTTATATGTGCTATCAAGAGACAATAATGTAAGAAAAATTTTAATTTTTTTCGATCCCTTTTGACCTCATTCTTCATCTTTCTAGATGTTATTGCAATTCTCCATATCCAACAATAATTTTGTTGGGATTGTTATCCAGGATCTCCCAAATTCTCCTGAGCAAATAGCCACCATGTATTGTTAACACGATAAAAAAAATTAATCATCTCTGAATGAGATTGGGATTTTTTTAATTATAATTCATTCAAGACATCTCCAACTATAAATTTTGTTCAATAAATTAGTATTTTAAAATCAATTTAAAGTCTCATAATTTTCTTATGTTTTGAAGAACAAAAATAATTCTTTCAAATTTTAAAGATAAAAAAAAATATTGCCGCCATTTCATAAATTTTTTATTGATGAGTTCATCATGCTTCTCAAATCACACCATATTGATCAACAAAAATGGAGATTTGTTGGCATGTGGTAAATATAAATCTTTACTGAAGTATATTTAAGTATCCTTACCATAAAATTAATAATAAAAAAGTTTTAGCTATTTAAAATAATATTATTGAAATACAAACTTCAAATGCAATTTATTCAAAAAATAGATATAATTTCCAAAATAAATTATATTTGATCATATTAGGGGGAGTTTTATACATCATGGGAACAAACGAATACATGAACATAGAAAGCAACATACCTAAAGTTATTTACAATGAAAGAGATGTCGTGTTGGCTTCATGTGGAGAAAATCACAGCTTGTTTTTGACTGCAGATGGGGAGGTAGTGGGTATAGGGAGCAACAAGTTTGGACAGCTTGCTTTGGGTGAAAAATTTAAGAAAATATCTATTCCTGTTGTATTGATGAACAGTACAAGAGTAACGAGCATCGTTTGTGGTTATTGTCACACATTTGTATTAACAAGTTTGTATCATTTTTAAATTTTATTTATTGTTAAATTAATTTTGATTTTTTAAAGAAGAAAAATTGCTTTGTTTTGGGAGAAATGACTCGGGTGAGTTGGGAATCGGAAACAACGATAATCAGTACGTACCAAAGAAAGTGAAACTACCTGTGGAGATGATCAAAAGTGTACATTGTGGAGGCTATCATTCATTGATACTATTTAGTAAATTTATTTTAATTAAATTAAATAAAAATTCTAACATTATTATTTGCTTTATTTAGAAAATGGGGAGTTATTTTCGTCAGGTTGGAATAGGTATGGTCAACTTTGTGATGGGCAAAACCTTGATAGGAACAAATTCAATCTTGTTTACAAAAACGCTTCTTTTGTTTCAACAGGGTTCAATCATACAATCATATTGGACAGTACTCTTTTTTTATTATTTTGGTTTCTCAAAAAATTTGTCTGTTTTTGTTTTACATATTAAAAAGAAAATTGGAGTTTGAATATGTGTGGGAGAAATTTTTATGGCCAGTTGGGATTAGAGGATTTGGGTGACAGGAATATTCCACAGTTGATTATTTCAGAAATGAAGGGATCATTGCAAAACGTTCTGCCTGTTTTGGACTTAGTAAAATTTTGTATTTATTTGAATTGTAAATTAATCTAAATTTCGAAATACAAATAAAAATAAACAGGAATTTATTTTGTCTTGTAAAATATTTGTGGTAATTTTTTTAGTGTTTTTTATTGATTTGTCTTTTTCAAAATATTATTTAGAATAAAGAAGGGGAAGAAAATACAATTTTTAAAGAAGATGTAACAATAAATTTTTACGACAGATTGAAAAACAATGTCAAAAAAATAGCAGAAACCCACCACAAACAATTGTTCATCAACAGCTTTCAGGTAGAACATCTAGAGATTTTAAGTGTGAAAGTAAACGGAGTGAACAAAGAATATTTTGACAGTTTTATTAAGGAAAATCTTTTTGAAAATACAATCAATAAATTACAAATAAATATCAAGGTTCCTCAACAAGGAAAGATAGAATTGATCAGAAAGAACAAAAAGTTTTTCTATGAGGGTTACTTCAAGAGAGGAATGCCCGAAGGATTCGGCAAATTGTCTTTTGCCAAAAATGTGCACTGGGTTGGAGAGTGGAAGGAAGGTGTAGAATGGAACGGGATAGGGTCCATTGAATGGAAGGACGAATTAAATAAAGAGTGGATTTATAATGGTAATAGTTTTTAATTTCATTTTTTTTTTATTTTTTTTTTATTTTTTTTTTTAGGTGAGTTGTTGGGTGGAAAGCCTCATGGGAAGGGAAAAAAGCTGGACAATGAAAAGAAGCTGATGTGGCAGGGTGAATGGAAAGAAGGACTTGAGTGGAACGGGAAGGGACTTTGTACTTGGATCGACAAAGCAATAGGAGTTTATTTGTTTTACGGTAAAACGAGAATAATTTAAATTATTTTTGAAATTTTATAATTTATATCTGTTTTTTGATTTAAAAAATTTTTATTTTTTTTTTAAAGGAAAACTTATTGACAGGGAACCTCATGGAGAAGGACAAGAGATGGATAGACACAGAAATATTGTTTGGAGTGGAGAGTGGCTCAAAGGGGTAAAAAAATTGGGAAAAGGCAGGACGAGGTACATAGATGTGGATGGAATAGAATGGGATTACACAGGAGAGATCATAGACAGCAAGCCTAAAGATGGTGACATAGAAATCTTCAATTTAAGCAAGAAATGCAAGTATGAGGGCAAGTTTTTCAATGGGAGGGCTAATGGAAGGGGCAGGAGAATTGATGAGAAGAAGAATGTTTTGTGGGATGGTGAATTTAGGGATGGGAAGGAGTGGATTGGAAGAGGGTTTTGTGAATGGGTTGACGAAGGAAATTTTTCTTGGATTTATAACGGTTTTATAATTTTGAATTTTTTTTTATTTTTTTTTTTTATTCTATTCTCTTATTTTATTTTTTTTTTATCATTATTTTTATTATTTTTTTTTTAAAATGATTTATACACTTTATGAATATTAAATAAATTTGCTGAAATTATCAGTTCAAAATTTAAATAAAAAATTGATTAAAGCAGAAATGTATCATATTTATAGATCATTTTTTTATTTAGGTGAATTATTCAATGGAAATCCTCATGGAATGGGAAAAAAGCTTGACGAAAGAAACCACGTTTTATGGGAGGGAGAATGGATGGAAGGAAAAGAGTGGAACGGACAGGGCATCACAGAGAACAACGAATTCACATTTTTTGGAGAGTACGTTGAAGGTAAGTTGCATGGTCATGGTAAAAAATTTGCGAAGATAGGAGAGCTCATTTGGGAAGGAGATTATAGAGATGGTGTTGAGTGGAGTGGCAGTGGGTCTTGCCAATGGACCAGCAGGTATGGGAATGTGTTCAAATACAAAGGTAATTTTTTGTTTCAATAAATTTAAATCATTATTTCTCATTTTGTTGAAAGCTTCCAACACTTCTGTTTCTATTTTCTTTTTTTTTAAAATTTAATTTGGCCAAAAAGAAATTAATATGTATTTAATTTACAAAATTATTTTTTCCAGTGAAAATTTATGAAAAAAAAAAACTTTTAATAAAAACTAAATCTATGAATTTTTTAAACTAAAAAAATATTAGATTTTTTTAATTAAAATATCTTCTTTACATATTACCAAAAGGAATGCTTCAGAGGAAAAGCCCCAATGGAAAAGGTTCAATTTATTTAGGCGATAAATTAATTTGGAAAGGCGAATGGAAGGAAGGAAAGTTTTGGGAAGGTAAAGGAGCTAAATTGGGGAGGGAGGCTGTTACTGTGTGGGAAGGTCATTGGAGAAATGGAAAGGAGTGGCTTGGGAGAGGTAGGTACAAGTACAGGGACACCAAAGGAGTCTGGAATTGTCAAGGTTAAAAATTTAATTAAAATATTAAAAAAATAAAATAAAAAAATTGATACAAAAATATAAAATACAAAAAAATTAATAAAAAAAATTCTTTAATTAAAAAATTGATATACAAAGGTAAAAATAAAAAATATTTTAAAATATTTGATTTGTAGTTAAAAATAAAAAAATTCATTTAATAGGTGAAATATACAATGGAATGCCAATGGATGGAAGGATAATCATGGAGTCTCTTGACAAGAACATCCACTTCAAAGGGTACTTGAAAAACCAAAACAGGTTTGGAAAGGGCGTTCTCACGGAATACGGCAAAGAGTACTACGTTCAGTACGACGAAAATGGAGAAGAATTGATAAATGAGAGAAAGAGAACTTTTGAGGGAATAAGAATAATGATTGTTGGGTATTTTTATTTTTTTGTAAAGAAAAATTTTGTTATTTTTTATTTTATTTATTTGTTAATTTTTTTAAATTTTTAATGAAAAGATGTGAAAATGTCGGAAAAACAAGCTTTAAAAAGGTATTTTTTTTTTGATTTTTGAATTTTTTTTAAAATTTTTTTTTTTTTTGAAATGAATAGAGGTTGATAGGATCATCAAGCGAGGAAGACAACAGATTAGCATTCCAAAGTGTAAAGACAGTCAAGAGAGAAGAGGACATGACTCATGGCGTGGATATCACAGAATGGTTCAGTTCAAAGCATGACAGGTAATTTTTTTATTTTGCATTTCTTTACTATGTTTTGTGTATTATTTGTTATTTATTAATTATTTATGATTTATTTGATTCTTACTTTTATTTATATTTTCATTTTTTAGGCTCCTTTCGATTTGGGATTTTGCGGGACACGAAGAGTATCACGTAAAATTGATTCAAAATTGTTTAAATTTTTTACAATCTTTTTTTCGTGAGAAATTTTATTTTTAAAAGAATTTTTATTTCCTTATTTATTTTTCATTTTTTCTCAAGGTTGCACATTCCTTTTTCTTTAGCAGTGGTTGTGTTTACCTCTTGTTATTCGATTGTTCAAAGGAAATAGACAAGATCATCAGCGACAACAAACTTCTCTACTGGTTTCACTTTCTGCAAACTCAAGTCAAGAACCAGAACACCATTCTCTTGATCGCCACTAAGTTCGATGAGTTGTTGATGAAGTTTTCTACCGTTTCAATATTCAACAGAATTACGGTTGATTATGAAAAAGTTAATGAACACATGTCCAAGATTAATAAAGGTGAATAATTTATTTTTTTTTGTAAAATCATTTGAATGCATTATAAAGATAAAGTGATTTCAATTTTACAGTAATCACCATGATTTTAAGCATTATACTTGAAAAGATCTGATATAAACAGAACTCAAAAATTTGATGCTAAGAAATTTCGAATAATTGAAGATTTATGCAATTTTTATAAAAAATATCAGATATAATAAAAATATCTTAATTTAAAAAGATAAATAATTATTATTATATATCTTTTGATTTTTTTTTTTTGACAACAATTTTAATGAAACATTTTTCTTTAGGAATAAAAAAAGTTATTGAAGAAAACGACATCAAGATCAATTTCCACATCTTTAGGGAAGACAAAAATGTCGAAAGCTATTTTTCACCACTATGCAACTTGGAGAGAGACCTACACAAATCGGGAATCTTCAAGATAAGAGAAACCATCATGAACGAGTACTACAAGGCCGAGAACAGCGTGCTGACAAACCTCAGGCACTACCTCGTCTTAAAAGCAATCGAAAAGCTTAGCGGGAAGAAAAAAAACTGCAAAGAATCAACGGAGAATCCTTTCGTCGAAGTTTCTTATCTTAAGGAGTACTTGATCAAAGAGATGGAAGAGGAATCTGTCGAAGCATCTGATCAGATCGAGTTGATCCTTGTGGATCTTCATAAACTGGGTGTGATCATCTATTTCGACAATGAAATTCTTAAGGAGACCATCATCACCTCTCCCTTTTGGTTCAACAAGGTTTTCAAAGTCATTTTGGATCATGGCAGGAAGAAGATCGGCGAGGTTTTGGAGTTTACCATGGATGCTCTCCAAAAGAGGAAGGAAAGGGGCAAAATGAAATGCACTTATAACATTAAAAACAGTGAGAGTGAAATTAGGAAGGTAGATTCATTTATTAACCATCATTTTTTATTTCTTTTCTGTTTAATTAATTAAATTTCTCATTATTTTTTAATTTCATGAAATTTCTGATTATTTTTTACTATTTTTTTTTAATTAGGTTCTATACTGGCTAAAAGGTACAGCCAACAAAAAACTATCGATTCGAGAAATGTGGGAAATAAAAACAGAGAGGGACAAGATGAGACTCGACAAAATCAGCTTCCAAAACTTGCTGATCAAACTGCAAGAGATAGAAGAGCTCCTCATCAACGAGGGCAACCACAAAGCAATCAATCTCTACAAGAAAGTCTTCTCGCATCCCATCTATTATGAGATCTCCCAAGTTTTTCACTCCATAAACTACCAAAGCATGATCATCATCGTTAAGGAGATCATTGGTGTTGCTCACTTTGATTCTGGAGCCAAAAGACAAGAGAAGGAGGTTTATTTGAAGAAAATGAATTTCATGATCAAGGTTTTTCTTTAATTTAATTTTATTTTGTGAATTTTTTATTTATTAATTTTATTTTTGTTTCTTTATTATTTAATTATTTTATTTTTTACATTTTTATTTTGTTTTTTAATCTTTATTTTTTCTATTTTTATATTTTATTTTTAATTTATTTTATATTTTTTAATTTAATTTATTTTTTTATTTTTTATTTTAATTTTTAATATTATTATTTTTTGAATTAAATGATTTTTTAAATATTTTTTTTTTGGTAATTAGATCTTAATAAACTTGGATCTGGTGTTTCCCAAACAAAGAATTGAAAGAGGAGAAGAAAAGAACGAAAATCCCAAACAAACTTATTCTATTCCTCTTTATTCCCTTCCCTCAGACCAAAGCAGTTGATAAGAGGTAAAAAAGTTAACTTTTTCAATCATAAATTTTTATTTTTTATTTTTTATTTTTTTATTTTTATTTTTTATTTTTTTATTTTATTTTTTTATTTTTTATTTTTTATTTTTATTTTTTATTTTTATTTTTTTATTTTAATTTTTTAATTTTATTTTTTAAATTTTTTTTTTTTTTTTTTATTTTTATTTTTTTATTTTTTTTTATTTTTTTTTTTATTTTTAATTTTGTGATTTTAATTTATAAATATTATTGAATTTAAATGTGTTTTTTTTAATAATTTATTTTTATTTATTAATTTTTATTCATCAATTTTGTTAATTCTAATATTTACATTTTTTATTGATTTTAATTTGAATTATTTTTTAAAACCAATGAAGGTAAGTTAAAGATGAAAGAAATAACGAAGAAAAAGTGGAAGATAAAGTACAACTTACCCTTCAAGCCATCTTCGATGTGGAAAATGTTGTTTTTGAGGATAAGGAAGGTTTGCGTGAGCACTGTACGACTCGCAGATGGAGGACGAGATCTACTGGATTGACGGCTTCATCTTCTCTTTACCAATGGAATCAAACTTTCTCTTGTAGAGATGAAGCTCTATCAAGTGGACGAAAATCTCTCAAATCTAAATACAAGGTAAATAAAAAAATTATAAAAAAAAATTCAAAAAAAAATTCAAAAAAAATTCAAAAAAATTCAAAAAAATTCAAAAAAATCATCAAATCAATATATAAAATATTAAATAAATTGAAAAATTTATTATTAAAATTAAAAATTTAAAATTAAATTAAAATTAAAAATTAAAAATTAAAATTAAAAATTAAAAATAAAATTAAAAATTAAAAATTAAAAATTAAAAATTAAAAATTAAAAATTAAAATTAAAAATTAAAAATTAAAAATTAAAAATTTTTTCCTACAACATTCAGTTGGTGAGTTAAGGATACTTAAATGATGATATGAGTATAGTTTCCCTCCAAATTAAGTATCTCTTTAAATTAATGTTGGAATTATTAAAAAATTAATAAAAATGAAAACAATACAAAAAAATCGAGAAATAAATTAGAATTTTCAGAATGGAAAACTAAAGAAAATTGTTTCAAACAAATTATTTTAATGTGAATTTAAAGTTCTTTTTCATTAACAGTTTCAACTGGATCAGGATNAGAAAAAGTTAAAAATTGAAGGTTTAAATGGTGTTTATTTATTTTAAATTAAAAAAGTTTGTCCAATAAATAACTCTTATGAAATCCCATTTATTTTTGTTTGATCAAAGGCACATAGTTCACGCCGCATATTCTTTTTGAGACAATCTTTCCATCTTCTAACTTGTCGTATTGCTCGAGGTACTGTTCTCCATAAGCAACTCCAACAGGGATAACTTTATTTAAATAAATAAAATCAAAAATTCTTTTTTTAAAAAAAAACTATTTTAATTACTCATTCTTGCTCCTATATCCATTGCTTCCAAAAGTTACTCTGGCACAGTAGATGCAGCTGCTCCCACGTGAATTGCTAAAAGAAATAAAAAGATAAATAAAAAATTTAAAATAATATGATTTTTAATATAAATTTATTAAATAATTAGTTTTTCAATGATAATATGATCAATGATTGTTATCGATAATTCAACGATTTGGGGTATGATATCCACTCCTAAAACTTTTCCTCCGTCGTCTATCAGGTGAGCGAAACATGCTGCGAGGTAGCCTGATCCAACACCAACATCCAAAATTCTTTTTAAAAAAAGAAATATTTGTGAGGAAAATTATTTTTTCGTTTTTTTTTTTCTGATTTTTATTATCCTTGATTTTATCGATAAAATTTTTATAAAAATTCCAAGGACATTGCGTGCATACAAATTGAAATTGAAAGTTTGAATTAGAAAGAAGAAATTTGAAATGATCATTGTTGATTTTTATATATAAAATAATTAAAACATTTAACCGAAATTTTGAATTTAATTTATTTTATATTTTGAATTTTTAGCTTATGGAAGGAACAATGACACAGCTGCAATGTTCCAAATTTTCTTTACTCTGTAGTTACTAAAATTTTTTAAAAAAATTGTTAAAATTGATTTTAATTTAGAATAAGTTAAAACTACTTGCAGACAGAGGAATAAGAAATTATACAACTAGAACTCCAATTGATCCTCCAGAATCTTTGAGAAATTAGATACAATAATGATCTTTACTCCTACAGATCTATTGTAGAGAACACTTATGCACAAGTAGAAAATTGGAAAGTAGCTTCTGGTACATTCATCCAAGACTTAGAATTACAAACTTGATCTACTCAAACAATTCTTTGAGGAAATTTCATTTTCATATTATTTTGAAAATTGTATTCCGAAATTGTATCACGATAAAAAATACACATAAAAATAATAGTGGATACAATTTAGATTTAAAGAATTGAAATTGTATCCAAAAATCGATTATACCATTTTGTTTTCATGTACCTCAATCCAGAATACAAACAAATGGTAACTCTTTACAAACAAAGTTGGAAAAATGAAGCAGTTGGAAAAGTCAAGGAATTTACTGACACCTACCTCGAAGCACTCCAAAGAGCTGCAAAAACAGGTTTTAATTTTTGATATTTTAATTTTAATTTTTTATTTTTAATTTTTTATTTTTTATTTTTTATTTTTTATTTTTTATTTTTTATTTTTTATTTTTTATTTTTTATTTTTAATTGAAGGTCTGGTGCACCTAAAGCTTTGAAGGCAATTCTTTCAGGGGACAACTTTGGACTTGAAGTTTTGGGAATGTCCTTGCTCAACAGAGACACCATCGCTCAGATCGCAAGAAACTCCGGAGGAGTCAGTAATAATCTTTTTTTTATTTATTAAATATTAAGTAATTAATCTAATTTTTGTTTTCAACAAGATTATTTGACACCTGATCCACTCTGTAAATTTTTTTCTTTTATTTATCGATTTATTTTTTCTTTAATTTTTTTTTCAGATTTAAAATTTATCTTTTTCTTTTAATTTTTTATATTATTATTTGAAATTTTTAATTTTGTTTTATTTATTTTTTTATATTAATTAAAATTGTTTTTCCAATAAAATTTTTTTGTTATTTATTTTATTTTCAAGATTAAAATTTTCCTTTTTTTTTAAAATTTAAAATATTTTAATTTTATTTTATTTATTTTTTAGTTAAATTTAAAATGATTTGAATGTTTATTAATAAATCATTTTTTATAATTAAAATAGTTATTTCAATTTTTAAATCATTTTTAAATTTTTTTTTGTTTAAATTAATTTTTGTCATTTTTTATTTTATTTTTTTTGCGAAAGTCTGGCAAGGAGACATCTTCGTGACAGAAAACTCCACCTCCAAAAAATACAACTCAACACAATTCGAACAACTCTACGTCGACATCAAAACCCCCGACACCGCCATCATCCACAACAAAACCAACATGCTCATTCAAAACCTCATCCACCCTGACATCCCCCTCTTCTGTTTGTACGGCGTGGGTGTCGAGACCGAGATGGCTTACAAGTACCAGACTTTCAGTGCTGACCCTGCTCATGTCGTTCAGCCTTATGACGTTCTCACTAATGACTATGGTGATGGTACTGTCCCTCTTCTTTCTCTTGGTAATCAATCTATTTTTTTTTTAATTTTTTATTAACTTTTCTTTTTTTTATTTTCTTCTCCAATTTTTTTAATTTTAAATTGAATCAACTTTTTTGGTTTTCTTTTTTTTTTTGTTATTTTTTTTTTCTTCGAATTATTATTTCAAAATTAATATTTATTTTTTTTTATTGATCATTTTTTTAGAATATTATTCAAATATTTTTAGTTTTGTTAATTCATTCTTCATTTTTATTGATTATTTTTAAATTGATTTTTATTTGATATTTTTTTTTTCTTCGAATTTTTATTGATTATTTTTAATTTATTTATTTTTTTTTATTGATCATTTTTTAGAATTTTAAACAAATATTTTTTAGTTTTGTTTATTAATTTTTTATTAATTTTTGTCGAACAGGTGAATGCAAAAAGTGGCAAAAGGAATTGCCAAGCAACCCTGTCAAATGTAAAGAATACGAACTCATCAGCCACAGCCAAATTCTCAAAGAGAGAGACTTGGTGGGGGATTTGATCGACATCCTCACTAACAAACCAACTGACATGCAAGATTGTTCCAAAACTCCAAAGTACGACAAGTTGATTGCTGAAAGATTGGCTGAAGGAAAAAAAGTTGATCCTAAATACATTTAAATCAAAAAAGAAAAAGAAACAATTTTTTTCTATGAATTTTTCTTTTTCTTTTTTTTTTTTTTTTTTGAATTAAAAAGCATTTATTCAAAGAAATTTCCTTTTTTTAATTTTGAAATTAATAATTATAAAATAATTCAAAATGTATTCTTAAAATTTAAAATCAATTCTCGATATATTTAAGATCAAATGATTTATTTGAAATAAAGACTTAAAAAAAATTTTTTTTTTAATTTATATAAATTGAATTTTTCCACAATTTTCTTTTTATTTTTATGTCAATCCATATACTTTCCATATGTCAACAACAGCAACAACAACATTTTTGATTTTTTCCTACATTTCCAGATTGTCCTAATAAATCATTTGGTGCAACCTATTATAGTTTAATATGTTTCAAAATTTGTCATTATGTATTTATAAGAAGATATAATTGCAGATGTTAAAACAGTATATATTTTGTAAGTGATAAATTTTTTTTTTTTTTTACTTGTTCATCTGCACAATTAAGAATAACCAATACCATCACTACCATCATAATAGCAGCAAATAAGAATCCTATTTTATAATATTTTGGATTTAAAAAAAGGATTATTAAATTTTTGATTTTCCAATATATTTTTAAATTCAACCAAGAGGTCCATATGTTGTAATCAATGTATTTTGAACAATCATTTTATGTCAATAGATTATAATCAATTTAATTAATTGAACTATTCAACTATTTTTTTTTTATATAATTTTCTCAAACAAGGCAAATTTCAGTTTCAAATTGATACATTCAAGAATTCATAATGAATAAAGTTTAATGGAATGAATTATTCAAAATGGAATGAATTATTTAATGGAATGCATGAAATATCCCAAAAAAAAAAAAAAATATAGATCACTTCATTAAGAATTCTATTGAAAAGTCCTTTTGCAAGGTCTTGATTTTGAAATAAAAACGTAAATTTGCTTTATTAATTTTTCATATTTTTCATATTATAAGAATATAATGGTTTATGATCTTTCAAAAACTGATTATTTGAAATATAACAATAATCTCTTCACCAATGATTAACAATAAAATTATATATTAAAAGAGATCAAAGAAAACAAATACAATTCATCAAAAGATGATTATGATAGATTATTTGAGGGATTATACCTATTCAAACGAATCATTCGTCGAAGCAGCAGAAAATGGAAAGCCAATGCTGATGAATTCGATATTAGAAAACAACATGTAAGAGAATATACAAAGTGGGGTAACCCAATTTACTTATTCAAAAAATTTAAGAAATTTGATAGATATCAATTATAAGCTGAATGGACAAACAGCAATTGAGGTAAAGAATTCAATAATAAAATTTCATTTTTGAAAACAATTAAAAGAGGGCTTCATACAGAGGACATACAAACATTTGTGTAAAAATATTCAAAAAAATTTTAAAAAAATTAAAAAAAAATTAAAATTTGAAAAATAAAAGTGCATTTTGATAAGGAGAAACTGTTATATTTCGGAATTAGTTATTAAGAACTCAATAAATCACTGTAATACAAAGCTTCTCAAAATATTGTTGAGATACAATAGAGAATTTGCGTCCTACAAAGAAAAAGAAGAAGAAAAACATTTATTTGAATCAACAGAGAATAAAGTGATCAAAACGATTTTGTTTACTTATTTGGATCAAAAGGATCTCAACGAGTTTAAAAATCTCCGCTCTATAAATTTGTTTATGCTTTGTTCTCGAAAAATTATCCTTTCGAGGTTGATTGATCGAAATCAGATCAAAATGTTGCCAAAAGAAATCAGAAAAGTTTTTAATTTTAAATGAATAAAAAAAAAGTTTGTGTACAAAAATTATTTATTATTATTTTTATTTTTTTTATTATTTTTTTTATTATTTTTTTTATTTTTTAATCGCTCCATTCATCGTCAGAATCAATTTCATATTCAAATAATTTTGGAAGGGAAGATCTCCTGATGTTGATTGCCTCTTTCAAATTGTCGGAAATATGAAGTGTATCACTTGGCAACTTTGGGATGCTTCAAAAAAAATAAAAAATAAAAAATAAAAAATAAAAATAAAAAATAAAAAATTAAAATAAATAAAATAAAAAAAATAAATAAAACAAAAAATTAAACTTAAAAATTAAACTTAAAATTTAAAATAATTTAAAAAATTAAAAATAAAATTAATTAAAAATAATTTAAAAAATAATGAACAGAAAATATTTTTTTTACTCGCTTTGTTTTGTAGGAGGTATGATGGGAAGAGAATTATTAATATGACTTCCATTATTAATTTCATTATTACTTTTTATAAGAGAACTAGAGGGAAGAGGTTTGGAAGGCAAAGGAGATTTGGGAGGAGTATAGTTTGGAATTTTGTGAGGAGAAAGTTGTTTCAACGTGTTGTTTTTTTTTACATTTTTTTTTGTAAACGTTTTTATGGCTTGTTTTTTAACAGGAAGAGGCTTTGGAATTATTTTGTTTTCCATAACTTTATTTTCTTCGTTTGTAGCTGTGGTTTCTTTTTTTTCTTCCTTTTTTTAAAAAAAAAAATTCAAAAATTAAAATAAATTAAAAAAATTAAAATAAATAATTATAATTTTATTATTACCACCATTTTGTTCATTTGAATATCTTTTTTATCTTCCTTTTTTCAAAAGAAATTTTTTTTAATTTAAAAAAAAAAAAAAAAAAAATTAAAAAATTTTTTTACAACATTAATTGGATGATTTTCTTCATAAAACTCTACATAACCTTCTATTCCTATTGTTCATTTATTGTTTATTTTTATTTCTTATTTTTATTTTTTATTTTATTTTTTTTACCAGGAAAGTATCCAGTTTTCCCATTATTATTGTTTTTTCCGTACCACCAATCTGAATTTGTTTGATCCAAAACAGAAATGTCTGAAATAAAAAAAATTTGATTATTTTATTTTAAATTTAATATTATTTTTTATTTTATTTTATTTTTATTTTTTTTAATTTTAATTTTTTATTTTTATTTTAAGATTTATTTGATTATTTTGATTATTTTTATTTTACCGTCACCAATGTTGATTTCTAATTCTGCTTCGGAAAGTGGTGAAAAGCTGGACACTGCATAAGCATCCCCAACTCTATTTTGTTTCTGATTGAATAAAAAAAAAAAAATAAAAATAAAAAAAATAAAATTAAAGGATAAAAATATAAAGAATAAAAATTGAAAAATCAAATAAAAAATAAATAAAAATAAAAAATTTTCAATTAAAAAATAAAAGATGAGAATTTTTTTACTCCTTCTAATATTTGTGAAATTGTTTGGTAGATGAAAATTGCAGTTTCAGAATTCTCCAATTCTTTTTTCTTCACTCCTGCGTTTTTGAAGAGAACCTTCCAAGCCTTGGGAGTGTTTTGAAGGTTGAAGCCTTTTTGTTTGTCATAGAATAAGTTTGTACTAATAAAATAAATAAAAAAATATAAAAAATAAATAATAAATAATAAAAAATAAAAAATAAAAAATAAAAAATAAAAAATAAAAATTAAAAAATAAAATAATAACAGAAGAAAAATAAGTTAATCTTCAAAACTTACTTTTCATTGGATTTTTCGTTTGAAATTTTGTTGACCTTCATATTACTAAAAAAAATTTTGAATTTAAGAGCAAGATAGTAATTGGATAATTATTATGTTATATTTGAAAAATATTCTAACAAAAAATTTACTTATCTTTTGGCTTTTCATTGGAAATTTTCTTTATTTTAAATTCATCACTTTATATAAATTATTTAAAAAATAAATTGAAAAAAAATAAAGAATTTATGTGGTATAGAAAGAATCTATTGGTTATATTCGATTGGAATATATATTGAACTGAAATTTATTTTTTCTATTTTTATTTTTTATAATATATGTTCTATTAATTTTTACTTTTGACTATCTATCTTGCAGAACTTGGAATGATTATCGATTTGATCGAGGGGGATCTGATATTGAGTGAAGAAATAAAAAATTAAAAATTATTTTATCTTTTTTATTTGAATGATAATGTTCTATATGAATCACCTTTTGTTTGCATAGAACACAAATGGGCATTATTTCTTCCATTTTTTTTTTTTTTTTTTTTTTTTTTTTTTTTTTTTTTCATTTCAGTTAAATAAATAAATTATATTTAATTACAATAAAAATTTGGAGGAATACAGAGGATTTTGGAAGGAAAATTTATTGAATTTAGACCTTTATTTGCAATAAATTAATCGTGGAACAAAAATATATAATTATTTTTGTTTCATAAAAAAATTTCTCCGAAAATTAAATAAAAATTAATTAATTTTCAATCCATTCATCTTCTGAGCAATAAATGCTTCTGTTGTTATTATTTTTCAGAGACGATCTCAAAGCATTGGTAATTTCTTGTGTTGTGAGGTAAAGAAGGCAAGCAGCTACTATCCACAGACGGAGGAGGAGGGCTGGTTCTTTTGTGCTGATACACATTTAAACTAAAATCGACAGAACTATATAATAATTTATTTTTGTTTCTCTTAAAACTTTGAGCATAATCCTAATTAAAAGTATTAAAAGTTTTTTTTTAAAAAAGATTTGAATTATTTAAATAAATAAAAATTTTTACACTTCTCATGCTGTTTATTGATCTAAAAACCACGAATCCTTGATTCCCGGGAAAATATCCATCACAACTGGTTGTGTTATTAACGCCATACCACCAATCTTGTGATGTGTCCAAAACAGTTATGTCTTCAAAAGAAAAAAACAATTAAATAAAAGAAAATTTTTTTTTTTATTTACCATCTCCAAAATTCAAAGAAATTTCATTACTATAAGATGCAACAAAGTTATTTACACTGAATGCATTTCCTTTTCTTTCGTTATACTAAAAAAAAAAGACGAGTTCATATTCAGAAAACAATTTTTTTCTTTTTTATTTACAGGTTGGTAATATTCTGCCAATGTTCTCCAGAAGAGATTCAGATTTTCTTTGTTTTTTAAGTGATTGATTCCCAATCCTGTATTCTTAAACAAGTTTTTCCATGATTCTGGCAATTTTTCAAACTTGAAGTTTTTGGCCAAGTCAAAACTTTTCAAAAAAATTTTTAATTTTTTATTTTTAGGCGAAATCATATTCTTCAATTTTTTAAAAAATTACCTGCAATGTGCTTCATGCCTGAAATTCCTTGGATTATCAATGTGCAAATCTTCTTCTCTGATATTTTGATCGAATACTTTCAAAAAATAAAAAATAAATATAAAATTTATTACGAAAACTATTCATATCATAATGTTTTTTGCAAAGATTTCCACATAAGTATGAATGATCATTGACATCATTATACCTAATCTATCAACATTTTATTTTATTATTAAAATTAATGAAGCAAATTATATCCAAAAAGTCTTACTTTCTTCCCACATAACAAACAACCCATTTGAGGATTAAGTGTATCATTATAATTTCCCATTTCGAAACTATTGTTTTAACGAATTGTTTTTTTTTTGTTTTTTAAAGATTAATCTTTTTTTTTATTTTGAACTTTTTAAAAAATTGGTGAAATTTGGAATTGAAGATCCAACAATCACTTTTCTAATCCACAAATTTTATATTTTAGTTAATCTCTAAAATTTAATTTGATTATAGAAAAATTATATGACTATAAAAATTGGATTGTGATTATTCAAACCCTCCATTTATTTTCAAGATGAAAAATAAAAAAAACTTTCATGAAAAGAAAAGATTGAGAAGATTTTGTTTGTCAGGATGATTCATTAAACAGGATTAAAATATAAAAAAAATTGAAAGAAAGATTTGAGAATAAAATACATGTCCAAAAAACCATTTAAAAAACAATCACAAAGAGTAAATATTAAACATAGATTAGTTTTATTTTCAAAGATATAACAAATAATACGGTTTTTTTATTGAATATGGACATAAAATGAATATTAATTTTAACATCATTTAGGATAGAAAATCATCTAACAAGACTACCAATCAGAATAATTTTGATCAATTGCTCAAAAAATATCCCAGCTTTGATAGAGATTTCATAACAAAGTTATTCAACGAGAGCGGATCGAATGTGAAAGAAACAGAGAAGAAGATAAAGATAGAGAAGAATTTGAACACATTGATCGACAAATTCTCCGAAAAATTAGATATCTCTGTCATCACCCTTCTATTTGAAGAATTGGATTTCAATTATCAAAAGACTGATTTGGAATTGGCATCGATGTTGGAGCAACAGCATCAAGATATCGAAAATCTTCAGAAAAATGTCAATAACATGAAGATTGAAGATGATGAGCAAGGTGAAGATGAAATCCTAGATAATGAGGTGAGAATAAAACAAATATTATTCAAATCTAAACTTTAATTTTATCAATATGCATTTTCATAAAATAATATAAATAAAAACAAATACAATAAGAAAAACATCCGAAATCATTTTTCATAATCTCGAATGATCCTTTATCATCATTCACCAATACTAAAATTATGTTGTTTATCTATTTTTCATAGACAGAAATTTCTTGTTGTTGATGATTGAAATAAACTTTAGATCGTTCACATTTAAAACAAAAAAATATTTTTTTCTTTCAAAAATTATTGAATTTCTTTTAAAAATAAATAATTTTTTAAAGTTTCCATTTATAGGAATAAATTTTTTTATTGTTTATTTATATTTATAGTTAAGAAACAATTTCTCAGACGAAGAAGAAGATTTGGACGACGAAGAAGAAGGAGAGGAAGATTTTGAAAAAATTTCCGAAAATTTTGTGGATTTCGCCAAATCTTTGTTTCCTCAGTATGACTCAAACCTCATTGAACAGCTTTACAATGAACACAATCAAGATAATGAAGGTCTTATCAACGAGCTTTTGTCTTATGATGAAACAACTGAAACTGAAGTAAAAAAAAAATTGACAATTCAAAAAAATTCTTTAAAAAATAATCATAAAAAATTAATCATAAAAAATTAAAAATAAAAACATTAATTCTAAAAAATATCGAAAATAAAACATTTTTCTAAAAATAAAAATCTGCAAAACAAAAAATAAAACAATTTGAATAAAAAATAAAATTTTATCATAAAAAATTAACTTTTTAAACCAAAAAAAAATCAAAAAATTTAAATAAAAGATAAAATTAAATCATATAAAATTAAGACTTGTTCAAAAAAAAAATTATAAAAAATAAAATATGTAAAACAAAAACTTTTAAAAAATTTAAATTAAAAATAAAATTAATTTGTTTACAAGACAAAAAAAGAAAAGAAGAAGAAAGAAGAGGAAACAGAGATCGAAAAGCTGGCAAACATGTTTCCAAACATCCCACCCAACCTCCTCCCCATCATCCTCAAGGAGAACCACAACGACGTCAACAAATGTGTGGAGTACATCTTGTCCATCAACGACTTCTACAAGAAATGCCAGGTTAAGAAGGGTGATAACTTTTCTTCTTGGGGAACGAGCAAGACCATGTGGTCCAACTTTTCCAACAAACTCACTCAGACAAATTATAGTGAGTAAAAAAAAGTTTTTATTTTTTGTTTTTTGTTTTATTTTTTATTTTTTATTTTCTTTTTTTTATTCATTTTTTATTTTTATTTTTTATTTTTTATTTTTTATTTTTTATTTTTTATTTTTTATTTTTTATTTTT
>JAMYWO010000037.1:0-10821 GCA_024220525.1 Cochliopodium minus | reverse complement strand
GTTGATGAGATTGAATTCTTCGATAAATTGAAAGAATATTTTAAGAGATTAACAATTAAAAGAATGAATAGAAATATAAAAGAAAATATTTACAAATAAGAGAGAATGAACCAATTATTTTTTATTAATATTATCATAAAAAAAAAAAATATATAATATTCACCTTGAGAATGAGTAATATGAGTGACAACCTATTCAAAGATATTTCAATTTTAACAATTTATTAATTTCAAACAAGCATCAAAATCATTATAATTGAAACTAAATTCTCAAACAAATCCATCAATTCTTCCAAATCTCAATATCCATACCAGTTTTTTTTTATATATTCTCAATCAAATCCTTTATCTCATTTATTCACTTTAACAAGAATATCCCATCAATTTATATAAAATTTTGTGGGGATATTTTGAAATAATTAAATATTCATATTTGCTATCCTAAACAGCTCTCATTTAGAAATGATTTACAAATCATCCATAATATCTCCCAAATCTCAATATCCGACCAGTTTTTTTATATTCTCAATTATATTTTAATTGAACAGAATTATTCATTTTAAATCATCCGAAACACAAATTGTTCACCATTTCAACAATATCCCATCATTTTATAAAAAAACAAAAAGGAAATTTAATTCAAAATGATTATTAAAATTTTAATAAAAGTAAAATCAAATGGGGGTTTAGCTCAGTTGGCAGAGCGCTTGTTTGTAAACAAGAGGTCATGAGTTCGATTCTCATAATCCCCTTTTTTTTTTTGAAAACATTAATTATTTAGAATTTGATCAAAACATCTTAGTTTTATTTCTTTTGGTTATTTTTGAAAGTTTTTACTAATCGTTTATTTTACCAATGAAATTATAATTAGATAATATTTCTGTATTATTCTTTATTTTCCCTACAGATACAAGAAGAATGGTTCTTACACCACCCTCTTCACTCATTTGCCAATTGACATTAGGAAGATATTTCTTAAGATGGAAAGGAAATTCATCCGAGAAATAAAAATCCAAATAAATAACATTACAATTCAAAGCCCCATCATTAACAAGATGTCCAACATTTAAAGGAGATTTAAGTCCAAAAGATCTGCTCGAATATAATTTATTCTCTTGATTTAATGGAATGATATTTTGCATATGAGTTTGGATCTCTGTGGAGCTTATTAACCAGCTATAATCATTGAATATGTTATCTCCATCATTATATCTCGATGATGCGCTTTTATACATGTATCTACTGAGACCATGAGGCTTCCCATCGATATTTCCACCATGATTGCTTCTGATGATGTAATCATTCTTCAATGATGGGAAGAATATAGGATCCCCGGGTCTATAATACAATCCAGCTTTAAATTAAATACAAATTAACAAATTATAATGATAATTTCTTTTGATTATATGGTGATTTTACGATATATAGATATTATTTCTCCTTTATCTGCTTCTCCCATCATATATACCCCCAATCCTGCATTTTCAAATTTTGATTTTCCCAATACTGGAATATATCCAATCTTATCAACTATCTTTCTTTCATATTTCCATATATCTTCATCATCTAAATTCTCTTTATTTATCTGATCTATCTTTTCTATCATATTGATTAATTTAACTTCCAAATCCTTCTTTGAAAGGTTTTTCTCGAATTCTTGTAGATTTAATCTTTCTTTGCAATAAAATTTCTAAATTCGAATCAAATATTTGCACCCATGTTTCAAATAATTTAATATTATTACCTTTGTCCCTATTTGGGATATGATATTTGAATATTTCTTCATTTTGATTTTATTTTTTATTTGAAAAGATATTGGTTACCAATACAACTCATCCTAAAAAAAGCAAATGAATAAGACGGATGTGAATGAGAATTGTTCATTTTGCTTTATTGAAAGAAGGATATTAAATAAAAATAAAAAAAAATTTCAAGTTTTTATTTTACAATAAAAACAACAGAATGAAAACAAATAGGTTGTATAATAAAGATGATAAAGATACCAAGTATTTATATGAAGAATATACATTAGATGATCCAATATCATGCAAAATATTAACGACACATCAAGTGAAATCAGTAGCAATGGGAGAATCACATTTTATATTAATAACAATGATGGAACATAAATTATATTCATGGGGAATAAACTCATTTGGTAAAAATATCATTTCGAATTTTTAAAATCAAATTTGATTAAATTCGAAAAAATATACAATCTTAGGACAATTGGGACATGGAGATCAAAATCCATCTAAACATCCCAAAATAATAGAATCAATACAAGGGATATCCTTCAAGGATTGTTATGCAATGAATAATCAGACAGCGGCAATATCAGATGATGGAATATTATTCAGATGGGGAGAAATAATACCATCAGTGGGTTCAAGTAATAAAATATCGTTTAAAATATAAAACTAAAAATGATCGAAAGTTCATCAAATATAAAATCGTTAAATATGAGAAGATCATTTGCCAATATATAAAAATTATATTCACAATCATCATTAAATTGAAATTTAAAATATATTAAAATCAATTCTAGGATTATTCCCAGTTCAAGAATGCAATGATGTAAATATTGATGAGATAGCATTGGGAAAGTATCATGTGCTTATATTAACCAAAGATGGAAAGATCTTAGTTTATGGATCAAACAAGTTTGGATGTTTGGGATCGAATGTATCGGAAAGTAACTACATCAATGACAAAAATGCAATAGAACACAAAACAATTAAAGATCCTGCAACTGCCATTTCCGCTAACGAATACAACTGTGCTTGTATAGCAGGAGGGCAGATCTATTATTGGGGAAAGGGATTCGATAACAAGAACTACGAAAAACCAACACTTTTGAAGGATAAGACAGTTGTATTTAATAATGTGAAAATAGGAAGAGAGTTTGTTCTTGGAATATCAGGACAAAACATATATGCAATGTAATTCTCATTAATTGAAATATCTTTTAATATTTAAACTTTTATTTTATAGTGGATCAAACGAAAAATTTCAGTTTGGCATTGCAAAACCTTCCAAGTCTAAAAAAGAGTTTGTCAAAGTAATTTGGAAAGATGGTTTAAATATAAAAGAAGAGCCAAAAGCTATCAACTCATTAAAGAAATCACAAGATTTATCTTCTCCCAAAACTCTATTCAAAAAAGCAACGTCTTCCGCCAATCTGGACAAGGGATCTCCAATTCAAAAAAAGTTAACAAATAATTCTAAACCTGGAGAAATTCATGTATCAGTTGGACCTACTTATACAGTTGGTAAATAATATTTCAAAGAAAATTAATATAAATTATCAATATTTTAAAAAATAGAAAATAAATAATCAATATTTTTCTTTAGTTACTGAAAAGGGAATGGTTTACATGTTTGGTTGTATATCATCAAAATCTGAGAAAATTTCACCAACTCCATTGCCTGACTTGCAAGAATTTCAACTCAACAATATCGTCTGCAGAGAGGATTTAATATTGGCAATTTACGGGAACCAAAATACAGAAGACATTCAATTCTCTTCTTTCAATCCTCCAATTGTAAAGAGCGGAACGTTAGAAGGTGATAGAGTTTTTTTTGGATTTTTGATTTTTTCTTATTTTTCCAACAGGTCTTGTAAAATACTTGGTTTCCAACTCGGAAGAATCATTCAGTGCATGTTTCTGGAACACTTATATAACATTTTGCTCTCCCCTCGATTTGCTAAAGTCCCTTCAAAGACAGTAAATCAATTATTTTATTATTAATTTACTTTTATTTAAATATTTGAATTTCTTATTTTTTCGTTTTAGTTTTGAAGAAGCAAAAAACAAAAATGATACACCTGTCATATTTAGAATCATAAAAATTGTTGAACGCTGGCTCGTTCAAAAAACCAACAAATATGATCCTTTCAAAGACAAAAAACTCTATGAGCCAATTAAAGAGTGGCTTCCTTCTTTGTGTGAAGGAAACGAGCCCACTCTGAAAAAACTCGAAATTAATCTCGAATCTGAAATACCTACTCCATTGAGTCTTCCATTAAGATGTGGAGGTATTTTTTTATATTTTTATACTTTATCTTTTTATACTTTATTTTTTTATTTTTTTTTATATTTTAGATATGGAGAACGCAATAAAAGATATTTTTACTTTGGACCCAGCTACTGTCGCAACACAGATCACTCTCGCAGAAAACCACACTTTCAAAATGATAGATACTTTTGAACTCATTGGGCAAAAATGGAACAAACAAAAGAAGACTGCATCAAATATAATAAGAATGATCAATTCCTTTAACAATTGTAAACACTTTTTTATATATTATTTAAATCATTTTTATTATTATTTTATAACAGGTTCTCAATGGGCAATCACCCAAATCACTCTTGCATCCAATGTAAAGGAAAGAAATAAAAGAACTTCACATATTTTGAACATTCAACAAGAATTAATCAAAATGAACAACTTCTTTGCAGCTCATTGGTATTTTTTGTTTACTATTTAAAAATATATTTTTACAAATTTTTTTTAGGATATCTTCTGCTTTCAGTAATTCCATCATACACAAACTTGTCACAAACAATTTGTTGGTCATTGAAGAAAAACAACAGAAATTGTTGGAAACACACAACGCCTTCATGAGTGAAGAGAACGCCAAACTTTATAGAACAAAACTCAAAGAAAATTTTGAAAAGAATATTCCCACTATTCCCTATATTGGACAACACTTGACTGATCTTACATTCACGGAAGACGGTTATTTTTTTTTATTTTTATTTTTATTTTATTTTTTATATTTACTTTTGAAAATTATTTTTTATTTTTATTTTTACTTTTATTTTTTATTTTTTATTTTTTATTTTTTATTTTTTATTTTTTATTTTTTATTTTTTATTTTTTATTTTTTATTTTTTATATTTATTTTTAATTTATTTTTAGGTATGCAAGAAAAAGTCAATGGGAAAATTAATTATCAAAAGAAAATGGCAGTATCTGCAATCATTGAAATGTTTACTAAATTCCAAGTCCTCCCTTTCAAATGTAAATATTTTCATTTAAAAATAAATTAATTCTTTTAATTTTTTTAATTCAAAAGCAACACCAACCAATTTGTTCAACTATTTCTTTTACGCCAATGGACTAAATAATCAACAATTATCAGAAATAGTTTCCACAATATCTGAAGATAGCGGGAATAAATTTGGGCACTATTTCGAGCTCAACAACTTGGAGATTTCTTTCATTCACAATCAAGAATTTGATGATTTAACAAAGACAATCCAAAAAGAATGCGAAGAACTCTTCGAAGGTAATGTCAAGAGAGATCAAGTTTGGAAAAGCTGGATTAAAATATTGAAGCAGAACAACAAAAACGTACAAATGGAAAGTGGTGAGGTTATTACAGTGAGAGATTGTTGGAATTGCAGTGATGCTCGTAAGAATTTTTTTACTTCCTTCATTTTTTTTTAAAATTTTTTTAACAAAATTCTTTTTTTAGTTGAAGAAACAATTAAATCAGTGATATTTAGTTATCCTGAAAATGAGATTCTTTTGAAAGATCTTCTCAAGTTGTGCTACAGCTCCAATCTTAATAAAGGAGAACTTGAATCTCTCTTGAATACCTTGAAAAACTATTCCACCGTAACTTCAAGTCTTCCAGAGCAACTATACAAAGAACTTTCAAGACAATTTAACAAATTCAAATTTTTTGACACAGTCGATTCAAAAGAAATAAAAAAAGTAATTTCTTGAATTTGTTTTATTTACATTTTAAAATAAAATTTTTCTAATTTTTTTTTAGGATTCAAAAATGTTTTTGCTTGAAGAATTCAACTTTAAGAATTTTTCGGACAAGTTTGTTGAATTTTCAATGGTATTCTCAAGGCAAAACATGTTGTCTTTCTATCTCACTACAACCAAAAAAGAGGACAATTGCTCTAAAATTTTCGATAAGTTCAACCAACAACTTATAAAAGGACCAGAAGACAACACCATAGAAGGAAACAATCCTATGCCAGGAAATTTGAAAAAGATTAAAATAAATCAAATAGAAACAAAAATCAATCAACTCAAAAAAGAAGAGCATGTAAAAATATTTTTTTTAAAGTTTTTTTAAATTAATTTACTTTTTGAAGGATTTACTCATTAAACTAGAAAGAATAAGAGAAGAAATATTCAACTTGAACCAAGAACTCATCTCTAACCAAAGCACAAACACAGAGATCAAAGATAATCCCATTATCCTCTCTAAAGAAAACGAGCATCTAAAAACTGCCGCCCTTTTTTTCCAACAGATATATCTCCCTTTCTTCGAGAAAAACCAGTTCTCCCAAATCGAAAACGAATCTATTTACATAGAAAACAAAGAATACATCTTACAAGGGTTTTTTAAAATTTTCAAATTTTTACACGATAAACTTTTGGAGATCATTAAGGAAATTTCAGGCAAGGAGAAGGAGATGATCAAAAAATCCACCATGAACAACTTTAACAATCTGAAGACTAGTTTTTCTTCTATGAAAGAACTGTTTGTTGAAAAGTTTCTTTTGGAGAATTTCGAGCAGAAGGACAAAGAGATGATCGAATCTGTCAAGGATCTCATCAACAAACTAGATAATCTCTAAAATTGCTTTTTTATAATTTTAATTAAAAATCATCATTTGAATTGTTTGTTTGAATAGAATGATTTTTTGCGAAATGGCTTGCTTTATCTTTTAACTATTGAGATTTATAAAAGGTTGTGGATATTTTTAACCGATAAAAAATCAAACATTTGATATTGGAGATATAACCTCTCATATACAAATGTTATTTTCATTTTGTCTAATTTCTCATTTAGTGAAAAAAAAAAAAATTGAGAAATGGGAAATGAAAACAGTACAGAAGATGTTGGGTCCAAAGAAATCAAAATAGAATACCCTTTCAAGCCTAAAGTAAATTTGATCACAGTGATGGAAGATAAAGAGGATATAAAAAAGATCTTCTCAGTGGAATATCTAGATAAAAGGATGCAAGTGATAAAAAAAGATGAGAATTCATTCTATTCAGGTAATATTCAAAATTATGGCTTCAAAATAAGCCTAAATATAAAATTTTATTGATAAATAGGAGCATCGCTAAATAGGCATAGTGTTGTATCTGATGAAGATGAAGATTTTGAAATAGTGAAAAAGATATTGAAAGAGGGAACAGATGATGAGAAATTGGACAAAGGTAAAAATAAATTGAGAAAAAAAAATAAATATATAAACTCAATTATTATTTCATTTTAATTTCTCTTTATCTTTGAATAGCATTGGGATCATTTTATGGGATGGTAAAATTCAAAAAATGTATTTTTAAAAAATTTAATTTATTAATTTTAAAATCCCAAATTAGGTGATAGGAGATGCATTAGGTGCCCCATTGGAGTAAAAAAATTTCTTTTTTCGAAAAAATGTTATAAATAAAATAAAAATAAAAATAGATTCTCTCCTTTGAGGTATGGATCAAATGAATTGAAAGGATTTCAAGAGGAAATATGGTTCAAAGGTTTTCTTTTTTCTTTTTAAATTCAAAGAAAAAAAATTCAAACAATTTAAATTCAAAGAGAATTACAACAGATTTGGACTTAAACCAGGACAGTGGACAGACGATGCATCAAGTAACCAAATTATTATTATTATTTATAATTTTTAATTTTATATAAAAGTGGGACTTTGTATTGCTGAATCTTTGATACATTGCGAAGGATTTAATGGGGTAGATTTAAGAATAAGGTAGAAACAAATTATTTTTATTTTTTATTTTTTTATTTTTTTATTTTTTATTTTTTTATTTTTTATTTTTTATTTTTTATTTTAAATAAAGATTTTTGAATTGGTGGGAATTGGGGTATTGCAATGCTTTCGGTTTTGACAACTATGAAGAAACTCAGAAAAAAATGTTGAGAAAAGGTAAAAAATATTTTTTTTATTATTTTTTTTTATTATTTTTTTATTTTTTTATTTAAAAGGATCGGGAAATTCAGTTGGATTGGGAGGGAATATTTCAATGTCTTTTGAAGAATTCAAAATCAACAAAACAGAGTTCACAATAGCAGGAGATCAATATACCAGCGGAAATGGATCTGTCATGGTAAAAATAAATTTAAAATTAAACAAGAAAAAATAAAAAAATAATTATTTTTTCATTAGAGAATGTGTGCAGTTCCTATTTATTATCATGATTCGTTAGAAAAGGGATTGGAAGTTTCTTATAAACAAAGCAAAACTACCCATAAAGGAGATGAAGCTGCAGAATGTTGCCAACTCATGAATCATCTCATCTACCACTCTCTTAACAATGGAACAGGTAAAAAAAAAAATAAAAAAAAACTTTAGTAATTAAAGTTAAATCTTTTTTTAAAGGAACTAAAAGTGATTTGGATAACATCACTTCTTTTGAACCAAAACTTTATTCTGTAAAATGTTTGAGAGACAGCAAGCAAGAAGAGACAGATGACAGCAACTCAAAGTTAGACCTCAAAGACAGAAATTGGAATTGGAAGGACGAAAACTTCAAATTTTCTCCTACTCGTTCTCAAAAACAACCAGGATACATTGGAAGGTGAATAAAAAAAGAAATAAAATTATTAATTTTTTTTTTATTTATTTTTAATTTTTTTTAGTTATTGTATGGATGCTGTTTCCATGGCTTTACATTGTATTCACTCTACAAATTCTTTTGAGGAAGCATTATTAAAAGTTACTAATCTTAGAGGAGATTCAGATTCGGTAGGATCTGTTTGTGGTCAGATGGCAGGAGCAATCTATGGTTTTAAAAGTATTCCAAAGGAATGGGTCGAGACTGTATCAAAGTGGGATAAAGGTGGATTGATTGCACTTCGTGCTTATAAACTTTTTAAAAGAGTTATTTAAAAAATGAAACTTGTTTGAATTTGTTTATTCTTTTTTTTTTTTTTTTTTTTGATTATTAAAGATTTGGTCCTTTGTCCAAAGAGTTTTTTGAAAAAGGATCCCATTCAAAACAATAAGTTTGATTGAAAATGAATATTTCATCTTTCAACAACTCTTTTACTCTCGACTCCAACTCTATATCACAATTTATTCTCAATAAAGGATATACATTTTCTTTGGGAAAATCATTAATTGCTTTCTCAATGTAGGACAACAAACACCTAAAATCTTTTGTTTTTATGTAATAAGAAGTAACTACTCCAGATTGTCTTTGAGAAGAATTAGACAAAGCACAAACACTCCCAAAATTAAATTTAGAATTATTGTGATTTCCTCCTTTTTCAAAGAATAAAATGAGTAATCAAAATATTTAAAAGAATCTTTCTTTTCTTTACCTTTCCAATATTTTACATTATCAATCCATGGTGATTGCATCTTGTTTTCAGATAACATTTTGAAATTACTAAGAGATGGGTCAAAACACTTTCCCTCAAGAAACAAAAGCTGATTTTTCTTATTTTCTCTCGTCCAAAATTCATCTTGAAAAAATCAAAATCAATTTAAAATTTATATTCATTTTTTTTTTTTTTTTTTTACACATTTCTTTGTATCCTAAAATTTGAAAAGGTTCAATGTCTTCTTTATTGAAAGCTAACTTTGAAATCTTTTGTAAAATTATTTCAAAGTTTTCTTTTTTAAAATAAAAATTGCTGTAAACGTCCAATATGTCCTTGTTATGTTCAAACATATATGGTTTAAGACCCACAGTGATTCTCACTCTTGTAGCTCCTTTGACAAAAGGATCTTTTCTGGATGTGATCACCTTGAAAAAATTGTATCCATATCCTCCCTTTCTAAATTCTTTTGATATTCTCAAAGCCTCTCCCCTTTTTTAAAAGTAAAAATAAAACAAATTTACAAAATAAATAATAAAAAATAATTAATCGGAAAGTTCGGAAAAATTTAATTCAGAGAAGTTTTTTAAAAGCATATAAATTTTATATAAAAGAGTACATTAGCATTTTTGCTTGATTGATTTCAGTATTTTAAATATCAATCTTAATTATAAAGCAATATAAAAAATATATATTTTTTCCTTTTCAGAAATTTTACCATATTGTCTGTCCATCATCCATTAATTCAGAAGAATGGAATCCTTCGACTCTTCCATTAATCAGCAAAACTAAATAAAAATAAATTTATAAAAATAATAAATTCAATATCAAAAAATATTAAAATATATTTGGCAATAAAATGAGATATAAGTTTGTCTTTATTTCTTTTATACCCAAACATCTCTTGTTTTTCATATCGAGCCATTTTTTGAAGCAGAAAATGAGATAATCATTCTTGAATCCGTTCACTTCCAATACATCCTCAGATATCCTTACGATATCATCAAAATCCTCCAATTTAGCCCTTCTAATATTGAGTGTCTCCATTTTTTTTTTTTTATTAATAATTAACAGAGAAAATAAATATATTATTTTTAATTTAATTAAATTTAAAAATCATTTTAAAAAAAAAATTGTTAATTTTGTTTTTTATTATTTCTTTTCAGATTTGTTTGACAAATTGGTTTGGTTTCCACAAAGAAGTTGGATTCTTTCTCTGTTGAGAGGGGTTTGGAAGAACTCCTCTACAGGTTCCAGCTGGATCTCTTTACGTGCAAAAGAGATCGCGTGTTTCAAAGCACATACGACAGAGATAGGCAAAGAATGTGGAGGTTCACCAACACCTGAGAAATAAAAAAAAAAATGAGTTTTAAAAATAAAAAAATTTGAATTAATAAAAATAATGAATTTAATGAAAAAAATTGAAATAAAAAATAAAAAATAAAAAATAAAAAATAAAAAATAAAAAGTAAAAAATAAAAAATAAAAAATAAAAAATAAAAA
>JAMYWO010000036.1:196638-223245 GCA_024220525.1 Cochliopodium minus | reverse complement strand
AATCAAATGATGATTTTTTTGGATCGGAATCATCATTTTCTAAGGAAAAAGATTTGTTGTCATTATCTTTATTATTTCAAATTTTTTATTTCCAATTTTTATTTTATTTTTTATTTTTTAAATTTTTGAATTTTTATTTTTGAATTTTTATATTTTATTTTATTTTTTATTTAAAATTTTTGATTTTTTATTTTTTTTATTTTTTATTTTTTAATTTTTATTTTTTTTACTTAATATTTTTTTTATTTTTTTATTTTAGCTTTGAGACCCCTTGATGCATATACAGAAAAAGAAGGATGGATAAGTGTTGCAAAGTCAGTTACAGATGACCGCGTTCCTCCTAAAAAAGGATATGTGAGAGCCAACTTGAATTTAGCGGGATTTATTTTGGAGAAAGATTCTCAGAATCCCAATGTTACCAATGTCATTTATGTCGCTCAAATTGATCCTATGGGAAACATTCCTGGTTTCATTATTGCTTTTATTGCTACTTCACAAGTAAAAAAATTTTTGATAAAAAATATTTTTAAAATTTATGAATTAAAATAAAAACAATTAAAAATAATACGAGTAAAAAAAATAAATAAATAATTTGCAAAATTAAAATATTTAATTAATAAAAAAATTTTTTTTAAAAAGAAAATAAAAATTATGAATAAAAATAAAAATAATTAAAAAAAAAATGTAAAAAAATAAAAAATAATTTACAAAATTAAAATAAAATGATAAATAAAAAAATAATAAAAATTATAAAATTAAATGAAATTAAAATATTTAAATAGTATAAAAATATTTAAAAAATTATACACTAAAAAAAAAAATATTTTCTATTTATAGCCATTAGTAGTTTCTGGTGTTAGAGAAATTATGGAAAGAGAAAGAACAGATTATTCAGATTACTCTGACCCTGTTTACGAACTTCTCAACCAAAAAATATCAAAATTAAAAGAAAGCAAAGCACTTCTCAAGAAAGAGAGAGAACTAAAAAAGGAGAAAGAAGAAATGAAAAAGAAACAGGTGAGCCTTGATAACAACAAAAATAAAAAAACGGTTTCTTTCGAAAATAAAAATGAAGAAACAAGTGAGAATACTTTAAAAGAGAAAGTTGAATCAAACAATGATAAAATAGGTTTTAAAACTGTTTTTTATTTTTTATCATTATTTTTATTATTTTTATTATTTTTATTGTTTTTATTTTTATTGTTTTTATTGTTTTCTTTTTATGTTAGGAAATAACGAGAATGAAATTTTACGACAATACGAGAAAGACACTTCTGACAATATATCTCCATACTCTTCGGAAAACAAATTTTCTTTCAATATTCCCAAAAACAACGGTAAATTCTTTCATTTTTAATATTTATTTATTAATGGAAATTTCATTAAATTTTTTGAAATAAATTTACTTTTATTATTTTTAAAATTAATTTTTTTATTTTTAAAGTACCCAGCACAGAAACAATAGAAAAATATAGGACAATGGGGCAAAAAGCATTCGAGGAACTTCAAAGTATAGTCAGCAACAAAACCATGTGGTCTTCTCCTGAAATCAAAAACGAAGTGCTCATCGTGTCTGCCAAGACTAAAGACAGTCCCATAAATATTTTTAAGGGTTATGGAAATATAAACTATCCTCCAAAGAAACTAAAAGAGCTCATTATGGATTTAGGTTAAACATTACTTTTAACATTTTTTATTTTTTATTTTTTTTTTTATTTCAAATTTTTTATTTCAAATTTTTTATTTCAAATTTTTTATTTCAAATTTTTTAAATTTTTAATTTTTAATTTTTTAATTTTAATTTTAATTTTTATTTCAAATTTTTAGGAATTTTATCTAAGATTGATCCTATGCTTCAAAAAACAGTGATGATTGAAAAAATAACGGAGAACTTGGACATTAGACAAATGATCTTTGAAGGAGCAAAGTGTTTGATCAAACAGAAAAGAGATTTTGTCATTATGACCTACTGTAAAACTTTAAAAGATGATAGTGAGGTTATTGTTGCTAGATCTGTTGAAAGACCCGATGTAGTTTCTCCCGAAAGATCTGTTAGAGGTATACTTTTATATTACATTTTTTTACATTTTTATATATTTTAATTAGTTTTTATTTTTTATTTTATTTTTTTAAATTTTAATTAAATTTTGGTTTTTTTGATTTTATTTTTATTTCTTTTTATTTTTATTTCTTTTTACTTTTATTTCTTTTATATTTATTTACATTTTTTTATTTTGATATTTTTTGTTTTTTATTCCATTTTTTTTTATTTTTATTTTTATTAATTTTATTTTTCTTGTTATTTAAAAATTATTTATTATTTTTTTTCTTTTTTAAAGGTGAAGTTATGGCATCTGGTTGGATCATTAAACCTAAAAAACTGAGCAACGGAGCTCTTGGCTCAGTTTGCGTTTACATCACTCAAACAGACTTGAAGGAGATCCCTTCCTCCATCGTCAACATGGTCTCCAAACAACAACCTCTCTTGATCCACAAAATAAACGAATACATTACAAAGAACAAGTTAAATTAAACAAAGAATTTTTTCAAAAAAAAAAAAAAAAAAAATTTTTAGCTGAAATTAAATAAAATAAAATTAAAAAAAAAAAAATTAATAAAAAATGAAGGAAAGTATTGAGGCAGTTAATTATATTTTGAATTTATTGCGTATCAGAATTTCACAGCGCTATCCCCATCGCCCAAAATTATCCCAGATGAAAGATCATTCTTGGTATATCAGATATCTGCAGATATGGTTTCGATGGATCAATTTGCAGACATGGAAGATAAAGAAGATTGATCCAAAGAGTATATTGAAAAGGTATATCTATTTATACAAAGTTCATCTAAAGCGCATATTAAAGCATTTAAAATTCAAAAAAAAATATTCTTAAATTAATATTTGATCATAATAAGTTATATGATATCAAGATAGATTGATATCCTTCTTCATTCCTTAATTTTTTTTATAATTTCTTTTTTGAACAGTATAAGCAAATTTTGGCTTCCCAATATCGTAAAATCTGAATGCTATGATGGATTGAGGAGAATGATCACCCTCTGTAAAAATTGGGATACAGAAGATTTGAATGTATATGGTTATAAATCAATGAAAAGTTTTTACAAGTAAATAAAATAAAATAAAATAAATTAAAATAAAATAAAATAAATATAATAAAAATAAAATAAAATAAATAAAATAAAATAAATTGAAAAATTTTTAATTTAAAAATTAAAGTGTAAAAAAATTCTAAAAAATAAAATAAAATAATATAAAATAAAATAAATTAAATTAAAATAAAATAAAATGAAATAAATTAAAATAAATTAAAAAAAAATATAATATAAAAAATAAAATAAATTAAAATAAAATAATTTTTTAATTGTTGAAAAAAAGATATTCCATTTATCAATGCATGTCCCAAAAAGAGGATTTTTTACATCTGAAAAGGATTCTAGAAGAAGAGAAAGAGAAAGAGAAAGAAATCAAAAAAATTAAAAATCCTATTTTCATTGTAGGGTTTTTACGTACAGGATCCACCTTGTTGCACAATTTATTGGCACAAGGTAAAAAATTTTTTATTTTCATTTATTTTTATTTTATTTCATTTTATTTTATTTTTATTTTATTTTTATTCTTATTTTTTTTTTTTTACTTTCAATTATATTATTTTTTTTAAAAAAATTTTTGTTTTTGTTTATTTTTATTTTTAATAATTTTATTTTATTTTATTTTTAATAAATTTATTTTATTTTATTTTTAATAATTTTATTTTATTTTATTTTAATTTTTATTTTATTTTTATATTTTTTATTTGTTTTTTATTTATTTTTTTATTCTTATTTTTATATTTTTTATATATTTTTTATTTGTTTTTTATTATTTATTTAAATTTTTGTTATATATTTTTATTAAAAAATTGTACAGATGATCTTTCTTTTAGTCCTCCTTTGTGGCAGCTTCAATCTATTTGTCCTTTAATCCCATCAGACGAACCAGATGACAGATTAGAACAAACCAAAAATGCAGTTTTATTTTTTGATTGTCTGTCTCCTCATTCCAAAATGTAAAAAAAATAAAAATAAAAATAAAATAAAATAAAATAAAATAAAATTTAAAATTAAAATTAAAATTAAAATTAAAATTAAAATTAAAATTAAAATTAAATACAAATATAATCTCATTCTTTTTAGAATACATGCTATGGAGGCTGACAAACCTGAAGAATGTTGCCATTTATTTCACCATAATTTTGTTGATAGGTAAAAAAATTATAAATAAACAAACAAAATGTAAAATGTAAAATAAAATAAAATGAAAAATAAATAAAATAAAAAATAAAATAAAAAATTTGATATAAAAATAAAAAATAAAAATATAAAATAATAAATGGGGTCAAAATTTTTACAAAACTTTTCAAATGATAAAAGACATGCACCATTAACTGGAGGAGATGTTATGATAAAAAATTATTTCGATAAAGTTCTTTTAAATGAGAAAATAACAAACACAGATGAGATATATCAGTTCTACTATTCTCAGCTAGAACTCATTTCTTACCCTAATCAAGAGAAACTTCCTCTAAATTTCCGATATATCCTCAAAGATGCCACTCACATGTTGTTCTTGGAGAGTTTGTTGAGCAAATTTCCTGACGCTTGTGTCATACACACTTTTCGTAATTTAAAATCTGTCATGGTAAAAAAATAAAATAAAATAAAAAATAAAGAAATATTTTTTAACAATAAAAAAAATAAACAATAAAAAATAATAAAATAAAAATTATTCCAATAGTTTTTTAAAAATATTTGATTATTCAAAGATGATCAAAAATATAAATTAAAATAAAAAAATTTAAAGTTTTTCTTCAATTTTTTTTTTTAGGGATCCACTTTTAGTGCATTTTACAGTATTTTGGAAATGTACACGAAAATTAACAAAGACAACATTTTCAGAAAGAAAAGGGAGCTGGCCACCCGTATTCTCTACTTCTATTACCAATGCACCTATCGTTGGATGAAATTCATTCGAACCCATCGTCCCAAGAATGTATTCTTCTGCGATTTTGACGATCTCGTTTCCGATCCTTTAAAAATGATTCAAAACATTTATTCTTTTTTCAATTTTAATTGGCCTTCTAATTTGACGGAAAAAATCAATTTTTTTTTGTTTGAAGATGAAAAGACTCGTTTGGGTCAGAAGAGACATCTTTATGACATTAAAGATTATGGTGTCACTAATTTTCTCATCGACTCCATTTTTGGATCTTATGTTTCTTTTTGCAAGGAAATGAAGAGTGAACAACTAAAAGTTTTGGAAAAAAAAATTAAATAATTTTTATTGAGAGAATTTTAAAAGTTTGAATCAACCACAAATGAAGAATTATCTTAATTCATTTTAATAGAAAAGACAATTTTTGCAGATTTCAATCTTGAATTTTCGAAATAAAACAATTTTAAAATTAAAAAAAAAAAATAGAGAAATAAAGAATGATACAAGAGAATGAAAAAAGTGATAAAAATAAAGACAATGATATTTTGAATAATCAGTTCATAAATAATTTCAATGACGAAGAAGATAAAGATGGTGAGGTGGATAATAAAAATCAAGAAAATGAAGAATTATCAGAGAAAAATAATAAAGACAATAATAATGAAGAAGAAAATAAAAATATAGAGGATAATTTATGCATAGAATGCGAAGAAAGTATTGCTGTCTTATTATGTGAACAATGTGGGGGTATTTTAATTTTTCAGCAAAAAATAAAAATCAATTTTATTTTCAATTAAAAAAAAAAAAAAGATAAATTTTGTAAGATATGCTTTCAAAGTCAACATAGAAGAGGAAATAGACTACAGCATACAACAATAAATCTTTCTAAAGATGTAAAAAAAAAAAAATAATAAATGATTAAAAATAATAATTAAAAATTTTTTTTAAATTAAATTAAATAATCTAAAAAATTTTTAAAAATTTTTGAAAAGGAAATTTCAATAAAAGAAATAGTTCCTGTAAAAATTGAAGAGAAAGTAAAGCCTCAGAAAGGATTCTATGCGAACATAGAAAAGATATTCGACTTTATATTTGGGGGATCAAAGAAGGATGAAGTGGTTGTCCAGCAAAACTTCCTCGAAAGAGCAAAGTACATTCCCTTAAGACTTTCTCTCAAAGAAAGAAAGTTATTGAGGTAAAAAGAAAATAATCTATGATTTAAAATTAAATTTATTTGAAATTAAAATAAATTTAATTTTTTCTAAATTTAATTTTTCATCAATATAAATTTTTAATTTTTATCAATATTTTTGTTTTTTAAACAATTTATTTTTCAATTTATTTTTTATTAAATTATCTTTTCAATCAAATATTTTTTTATTTCATTAAAATTAAATTTTTTCTTTGAAAACTTTTAAGATTGTTACGTGCTTCAATAAAAGTAAACGACTACACAAACAAAATAGACCAACCAAAGTTGACTTTCAAGAAGAGGACTAACCTACAAATAACAGAAATTTGTTCCGTTCTTTCCTCCATCTCTCTTTGCACTGACTACGACATTGGAAAGAAAATTTTGAAAGAGAAAAATTACAACAAATTCACCAACTTTTTTCAAACCACTTTCGAAGTTGGGAGGAGACACAAAGTATTGAATCCTGGTATTTTTTATTTTTTTATTTTTTTAAATAAAAAATTTTTATTTTTATCATTGATTTTTAATTTTCTAAAAATTTTCTTTCATATTTTACAATTTTTTTTAATTTTTTTTTAATTTTTTTTTAAATTATTTATTTTTAAATTCTTTATTTATTTTTTCAAATTTTCTATTATAATTTTAATTTTTAATTTTTTTGTTAATTAAAAGAAAAAATGAGATCTCAATATGGAAAGTTGATGTATTATTTGCAAGATAGTAACAATGAACATTTAAAAAATATTTTGGGTAAAAAAAAAAAAATTTTTTTACAAATAAAATCATTTTTAAAATTATAAAAAAAAATAAAAAAAGAATTTTCTTTGTCAAATGATATGAATACTGTTTATTCATTTTTGGAACAAAGAAAAGCATTGGGAGTTTTGGAGGACCCCCTCATAGAAATTTCCACTCGCGCCATCACTGAATGGTCAGGTCCTGGTTCCAAAAAGAAGGATCGTTGGACAATAAGAAATGAGGTAAATATATAAAAAAATTTCAAATAAAAAATTTCAAATAAAAAATTTCAAATAAAATATTTGAAATAAAATATTTGAAATAAAATTAAAAAATCAAAAATTTGAAATAAAAAATAAAAAAATAAAAAATAAATAATTTGAAATAAAAAATAAAAATAAAAAATAAAAAATAAAAGGTCTCTCAAAAAGAAGCTGCCATCAAAAAAATCTCCAAAAAATATAGCTCATCAGAAATCTCCGAGGACCAAATCAAATGGTGTCTCTACTCCATTGGAGACAATAACAGTTTTCTTCTTTTCAACAGAACCCCAGTAAAAAAAAAATAAAAAAATAAAATAAAAAATGAAAAAAAATAAAAAAAAAAAAAAAATTTTTTTAAAGATAGGTAATATTTTTTTATTTTATTTTACAATTTAATTATTTTTTCATTAATTTTTTTCAAAAATAAAGACGAGATGATTTTTTATTTGCAAAAATATTTTTCTCCTGATAATGTGGAAGAAGGATATTCTTTGGAGATTCTGGGTGGAGAAGGAGAAACAAAGTTGACTCACTCTCATGTTACATTTTCTTTATTTTTATTTAATAATTAATTTTTATTTTTTAATTTAAATTTTAATTTCAATTTTTGATTTTTGTTTTTATGATTATGATTATAATTTTAATTTATTTATTTTATAATTTTTATAATTTTTATTTAGTTAATTTAATTTTTAATTTATTTTTTATTTTTAATTTTAATTTTCAATTTATTTTTTATTTCATAATTTTTGTAATTTTATTTATTATTTTTTTTTTTAAATTTGTTATTATTCATTTAGTAAATTTTATTTTTTAATTTATTTTTTTATTCATTTATTTTTATTTAATTTTAATTTATTCATATTTTTTTTATATTTATTTTTATAATTCATTATATTTTTTAAATTGTTAATCTCCATTTTAAAAGGAAAGACAATATAACTATGCATTACAATCACTGAATTTGTGGAGAGAAATTTCGAACGAAATGTTCAAGTTTTGGTGTTTAGCAGAAAAGGACATGTTGAAATGTGAGAACAACAAATACTCCTTTGAGCCTACAGGGCAGGGTCACAACAGAATTCAAAATTCTCCGCTTTTGTCTAACTTTATGAGAAACTTACTATATAATGTTCAACTTAAGTTTAGTGATTGGATAGGTATAAAATTAACAACAAAAAATAAAAAATATTAACTTTTATAAAAAATTAAAAATAAAAATTTAAAAATCAAAAATATGAAATATAATTAAAAATAAAAATTTAAAATAATAACTTTCATTTAAAAATAAAAATAAAAAATAAAAAACAAAAAAACAAAAAAATAAAATAAAAAAAACATAAAATAAAAAACAAAAACAAAAAACAAAAAAACAAAAAAACAAAAAAATAAAAAAATAAATAATAAAAATAAAAATAAAAATAAAAACAAAAACAAAAACAAAAATTGTATTATTTAAAATAATAGGTTCTTCTGTTATTCATTTGGGTGACAAAAGTAAATTCTTTTTTTAAAAAAAATTTTAATTTTAATAATTTATTTTCATCTGTCATTTTAAAGATGTTCCCAATGCTTTAATGTTCATTGACAAGTACACCCAAGTTCCAAAGATTTTAACACCCATCATTTCAACCATCCAAAAAATAGTAAATTTAATAATTAAATAATTTTTTTTGTATTATTTTTTCTTAATTTTTTTTAATGATCTTTTTAAAAAAAGGAAGAACTTAATAAAAACAAAGGAATAAATTTTTATATTAAAAACAACTTTGGGGGCCCTGAGAAATTGACAAAAGAAATTTTATTGGTTCGAAAAAGAAAAACGAAAATTATTTGGAAAAACTTTTTAAAAAAATTATTTTTTTTTTCACAAAAACAGGATTTTTTCAAAACTGCTTTTGATGGAAGGTAAAAAAACACTTTCAAAAAAAAATTAATATAATTTAATATAATAAAAAAAAAAAAATAATTTAATAATAATTTAATATAAAAATAGTGGAGGAGAAACTTTCTTTGAAGCAGGGTAAACAATTTTAATAAATTTAATTATTTATTAATTTATTTTAATACTTGAATTTTTAGGTCTTGTATTGATGGAAGACTAACTTCTGCTTGGAATTGGTAAAGAAAAATTTTTCAAATTAATTTAGTTTAAAAAAAAAAATTGTTATTTTTTTAAAGGTGTTCTAAACTTCATGAAAAGCCTTTTTACACAATTTTTAAATTAACTGGATTCACAAGTTTTAATTAAAATTTTTATTCAAAAACTTTGGTGATTTAAATTATTTCTTTTTGGTTGTTTGTAAAGATTGGAGAATGTTTCCCTTCTTTGGGTATAAAGAGAAAGTCATCAAATATTTGTGATAAAATTTGAAAGAGGATGTATTTCGGAACTTTGAGATTCAAATTTCTCTTCAAAATTAAAATCAAATTGCGGAGCATCTTGTTTATCTGTTCAAATCTCATTTTTTTTTCAAATTTTTTGAAAATAATGTATTGCCCTTTTTCCTGAAATTCAAAATCACATTCAAATACACCATCATTCCATATCACCATTTTTGAAATGTTTGTATATTTTGGTTCTATAATACCACAAACTTCAAAATTTAAATTTGATTCAATAATCTTCTTCAAAAAAGTTTTTGCAGGAAAATATTTCACTCCATAGAATTTAATTGTGAAGGAATATTCATATTCAGTTTCTGTTTTTTTCAATTCAACAGTATTTTGTGAATAATTCTCATTATAATTCTTAACTAAAACAAAATTTAAATTTGGTTTATAATCTCCATCTATTTCTTTGGGTATTATCAATATTTTTCCATTTATTTCTGTGGATGTAAATAATGACATTTTAATTTTCAATTTTTTTATTTTTTCATATAATATATTAATTAATTAATTTTATCTGGAACCAACCACATTCCTCCTTTAGCAGATAAAGTAACTCCAATGACAGGAACGACATCAAAAGATCTTTGAGAAAGGTGAAAAGAAAACTTTGAAACGAGATTGGCAATGGTGTAGGTGAGTTCATCGATTGCCAACTGCATCCCCAAACAAATACGAGGACCACATTGAAAGGGGATGAAAGGAGGAGAAACCGATTTGTCAGACTGTATACCTATTTTCCCGTTACCTCCTTCTAACCACCTTTCTTTATTAAAAAAATAAATATAATAAAAAAAATTAAAAAAAAATTTAAAATTTTTTTTAAAATAACTTACCAGGCTTTAAATTGCAAGAAAAATCAAATTAAATTTCAAGTAATTTTTTTTATTTAAAATTAATTTGTTTTTACTTTAAATTCAAGAGGAGAATCCCAATAATCAGAATGTCTTGTTTTATTGAAAAAATTAATTAAGGGGAAATAAATAAATTAATAATAAAAAGTTATTTTTTTTGAAAGAAAAATACCTCCCAAAAGCCCATGCAGACCACTGTATTGTAGTTCTGTTGAGAAAGGATTTTAAAAAATATTAAATTTTAATTAATAAATATTTTTCTTTATGAAATTTTTTCACCCTGCTTTTATTTTGATCCCTCCTGGCAAAACATCATCTTTAACAGCTACTTTGTCATCCCTTTAACAAAATAAAAAAAAAAAATAAAAAAAAAAAATATAAAAAAATAAAAAAAAATTTAAAAATAATAAAAAAAAATACAAAATGAGATTAAAATGAAAAAATAAAAAATGAAAAAATAAAAAAATAAAAAATAAAAAAATAAAAATTAAAAAAATTAATAAAATTAATAAAAATAATGAAAATAATAAAAATAATAAAAAAAAATGAAAATAAATAAAAATAATAAAAATAATAAAAATTTTACACAGGAACTTTGAATTTAATACTTTATATTTAAAAAAAAAAAAAAAATTTTTATGGAACCAGGAGGACTCAAACGAAGTGTCTCGTTAATCACGGCTTTCAAATAAGGTATTTCACTTAAGACTTTCAAGTTGAAATTTTTACAATTGCTGGTTTTCTCCATTACCTCTCTTCTAAGTTTTTTCTCCACTTCTTTGTTTTTGCTCAAATAATAAAAACACCATGTGAGAGTTTGTCCAGTCCTTTTAAAAAATAAAATGAAATGAAAAAATCAAACATAAAAATACTAAAAAATAAAATATATTAATTTAAATAATTAACAATAAATAATTAAAATATATATAAAATAAAAATAAAATAATTTAATATAAAATAAATAAAAAATAAAAAATAATTTACGTGTCTTTGCCTAATTCAAATCTATTGTAATAAAAAAAAAAATTGTTGAAATGTTATATTTTGCCTGCCAAGAGGAAATTCACAAAAACATCTCTCAAATATTTTCTTGAAAAAGGATTTCCATTCTCATCAGTAGCCTTTTTAAATATAATAAAAAATAATAAAAATAAAAATAAAAAATATAAAAAAATAAAAAATATAAAAAAAAAAATAATAAAAAAATAAAAAATGAAAAATAAAAAATAAAAAATAAAAAATAAAATTAATAAATAAAAGATTGATAATAAAAATAATAAATAAAAGATTAATAAAAATGAGATATTTAAAAATAATTAAAAATGAAAAATAAAAATAATTACAATTTGAATTTCTTTTCTGCATTGTTGAAAGAAGAGTTTTGATTCTCCTCAATCAACTGTTGCTTTCTCCTCTTCAAATTGTTAGCCAAATTGTTGTTTTTCTCATTGATTCTTCTATCAATATCAACCAAATTTTGCATGACAGAACTGAACTCGTTTTCTTTGATGTCATTGATTTGTTTGGGGAGAGTTTCGATTTCTTTTTTCTCCTTTTCATTGAGGACGGAGGAGAAGGGAGACTCTTTTTCCTTTTCGAGACTGTTTTTAGAGTTGCTGAGTTTCTCGATGTTTTCTTTCAAGTTTTCGTCCAAGTTCTTTTTTTGTTGGAGTAACAATGTAAAGTTACTTTTATCTTCCAATATTGCCTACAAATAAAATCAAAGTAGAATCAAAATAAAAATAAAAATTAAAATTAAAACAAAATTTAGAACATAAATTTTTAAAAAAAGATTTAAATTAAAAAATGTAATTTTTTTTTTTTACTTTTTTGTCCATGGTGAGTTGTTCGAATGAATTGTTTTGTGTAACTTTGCTGTTTTCGCAGTTTTGTAATTCACCAAGAGTTTTGTTAAGCAATTTTTCAGCAGAACTAATTTCGTTCTATTCAAAATTTGATAAAATAAAATTTTAAAAAATAAAATAAACTTTCAATGATTGAAAAAATAAAGTGTTTTATAAATAAATGTGTAAATGTTCAAAAATTTACCTTAATTTTGTTTTGTGACTCTCTGTTTTTGGAAAGTTGAATTTTGAGTTTTTTGATTTCTTTGTAAGATTCCAACTTGGAGTTTCTGATATCATAGAAACCTCCAGTAAGAGCACCTTTTTAAAAAAAAAATAAAAACAAATTAAAATAATGAAACAAATTAAAAATTTCTAAAAAAATTATTAGAAATTTTTTTAATTTTACCTTTACTGTCCACTCTGTCTCCTTCAAGAGTGATATAGTTAAAATCATGGAAAGAAATGAGATTGGTGGCCACCTCCAAGTTTTTGCAGACGATGGTTCTTCCGAATATTTGGAGGAAAGCTTTTCTGTATTTCTCGTCAAACTTTAGTTGGTCAATGAGAGGCTCAGTGCCTTCATTATCTGGGACTTTCATATGTTTTGCTTTGAGTGTTCTCAAAGGCATCATTGTTATTCTTCCTTCCATTTTTTCTAATCGAAAATAATTTAAATAAATTAATTTAAATTAATTTAAAAACGAATAAAATAAATGAAATAAACAAAATAGACAAAATAAATAATTTAAATAAATTATAGGAATTTTTTTTTATAATACCTTCATTGAATTTTTTGAGTACTTCAGATGCAACTTTGTCATCTTCGACGACAATATGAAAAAGTGCATTACCAGCAGTAACTTCTACTGCACGGATGTAAGGATCTGCACATTCAAAAAGTTCAATCAAAGGTCCATGAATTCCTATTTAAAATAAATAAATAAATAAACAATAAAATTAAATTAAAATTAATAAATTATAAATAAAATTAAGTTAAAATCAATAAAAAAAAAATTAAATTAAATATAAAATAATAATTTAAAAATAAAATTTAAGAATATTTGTTTAATACCAGAAATGTTGAATTCTTGTTGTAATCTTTTGACACCGTTGATACCAGAAATGATGGCCTTGTTAGTGTTGGCAGAAATCTGTCTCTCATGCTTGGAAATTTCAGCCTCAGTGTTCTGGATGCTTTGCTCAACCTCACTCAACTTTTTCCACTTGTCCTTTCTCTCATTGGCCTGAACATCTCTATCGTTTTTCAACTTGGTAAACTCCTGATTGGTTTTTTCGATTTCTTTTTTTTTGTTGGAAGTGTCTTTCTCTAAATCGAGAAGCTCCTCTTCTTTCTTCTTTATGTTTTCTTCGAGTTCTTCCATCTCTTCGTTGTTCTTCTCTTTTTGTTGGGTGAAGGACTTGAGGGAGGTGGTCACGTCTTTGAGCTGCCCCTCGATCCATTTGTTTCTCTCCTTCACGTTGTTGAATTGTTTGTTCATCGCTGTTTTGTTGTAGAGTTCTTGTAATCTCACTTCTTTCTCTGTCAACCTTTTTTCAAAATAAAAAAATAAAATGATGAGAAATAAAAGTTTTTTTAAGAAGGGAATATTCAAATAAAAATTTTTTTTTTTTGTAAATGTTTTCAAAGAAAATTGAAAAGATAAGAATTTTTTTTTGGAATCAGTTTGAATAATAATAAAAAAAAATTTTTTGAAAACTTTTTTGGTTGAATATTTTAAAAACTAATTAAAAAAAAATTTTTGAAAACTTTTTTGGTTGAATATTTAAAAACTAATTAAAAAATGAAAATAATGAAAGAAATAAGTGAAAAAAAAGAATAATGAACAAAAAAAAAGTTACCTTTCTTGAATGTTCTTTTGATCAGATTGATATTTGATTTTGTCTTTTTCCAATGTTTTGAGGAGATTCTCTTCATCAAGAATGGAGATTTCGAGATGGTTGATGGTGTTGTTCAACTCCTCATTGATGCTCTTCTCGTTCTTGAAAGAAGTGTTGATGTCCTCGATGTCGAGCTCCAACTTTGTCTTCTTTTCGACAAGTTCTTTTTTCTCCATAGAATCATTGTCCTTCTTCTTCTTCAATTCAGATAAATCAGAATTAAATTTCTTGAGTGAAGATTCGAGCTTTTTGATCTCAATGTCCAGAGTGGTCTTTTGTTCGTAGAATTTGTTGAGACTCTTGCTTTTTTCCTCCTTTTCCTTTTCGATCTTTCTGAGACGATCGATGGATTCGTTTTGCTCCTTGGTGTAGATGCAATGCTCGTACAATCTTCTCTTCTTATCCAATTCTTGATATTTCTTCAATTCTTCTTGCTCTCTTTCTAATTCCTCCAATCTTTCTTCGATATACTTCAAAACATTCTCTATTTGCTCCTTTTTATTCATTGTCTCCAAAAGAATCTTCTCACTCTCCTCTTTTTTCTTCTCATACACTTTGGTACCTGCTACTTCCTTTAGAAGACCCAATGTAGCTTCTTCGCTCATATCTGCCAATGATAAAATCTTTCCTTGTTGAACCATGTAATATGGATTGGATCTTGAGAATCCCGCAGTTTCCAATAGATTAACAATATCAGATTTTCTTTTAAAATTGAAAAAATAAAAATATAGCACAAATATTTGAAAAAAAAAATTTATTTTTACGTGGTATGTTTTCTATTCAAGAAATATTCATCTTTTTTTAATCCAATTGTTCTTCTTAATGTCACTTCATCTTTATCCACCTAATTAATATTTTTTGGCGCAAAAAGAATTTAATAAGCAAATAAAAAAATAAAGGGAATATTACAGGAAATCTTCCATCTGAATTATCAAATACTATTTCTACATATGCAGACATCACATTATCTATTCCTCCTTCGTGTAATAATTCTTGTCTTTGTTCTCTTCTAAGATTAGAGTATTTATCGCTCAATACAAACTCGATAGCGAAGAATAGATTTGATTTACCACTCCCATTTTTACCTATATTTAAATTGAAGATTAGAGAATTTATTAAGATGAGAGGATATTTTATTTACCCACTATAATGTTGAAATTGGGAGAAAAAGATTCCATATTTAATTGAGAGCTGTATGTTTTGAATCCTTTGATATTAATTCTCTTGATATGCATAGATTGTTGTTGATTCTCCATTTCTATATTTTCAAAAGTATTTTGATTTTTTTTATATTTTTTTTATAAATTATTGGCGCCAAAAAATATTAAAAAAGGAAAGTTAATGGAGAAAGGATTGAATGAAAGATTGATTATTGGCAAATAAAGTTTTATATTTCTGAAAATGTATAAAAGTTAATTAATCAGGTAGACAATAAATCAATTGGATTGATGAAATTAAGTCAAGGTTTAAAAGTTAAGTCTTTAAGATATTAAATAATTTTTATTTTTTTTTTGAAATTTCTCCTTTTAGTCCTTTTTAGTTCTTATAAAGTTATTTAAAATTGGAACATTAGAAAGGAAAGAAAAGGAATCAGGGATTCTCTCATTCTTGAATATTTTGATGGAAATAAATAAGGTAGATAAATAAAGACCAACAAAGAGAAGCATGAGAATATCAAAAGTCAAAGATTTAGTTTTGTAAACATGAAGAGAAACAGGATTCTTTCCTTCGTTAAATTCCCATTTGAGTTCTTTGCTTGTTAATTTTTGTTTTTTGACAGTAACTTCGTCAACATATCTATTTAAAAATGATAAATTTAAAAAATAAATTAAAATGTAAAGATAAAAAAATAAATAAATAAAAATAAAAGATTTAAAAATTAAAATAAATAAATTGAAAAAGAATTATTAAAAAAAAAATATATTTAAAATAAATTAAAATTTTAAATTAAAAAATAAAAGATAAAAAAATAAAATAAAATAAAAATAAATAAAATAAAAATAAATAAAATAAAAATAAAAGATTTAAAAATTAAAAAATAAATAAATTGAAAAGAATTAATTGAAAAAAATATATTTAAAATAAATTTAAATCTTAAAAAAGAATTAAAAACAAATTTATTTGCCTTCCTAATACATCTTCGAGTCCTTTTACTAAAGGATCTTCAGAAGAGAGAAATGGAAAAAAACGGGTGGAAGAAGTGAGACTTTCCAATTGGGAGGAAATGAGATTTTCATCGAGAGACAAGCTAGAGTTAAAAACGTCCATCTCTTCTCCGTGGAAAGAAAAGATGTGTTTGGACAAAGTTTCTCCAATATATTTAATATTTCTTTTCAAAATGTTTTGGTCTACTCTTTTACTAAAAATAATAAAATTTTATTAAAAATAAAAAATAAAAAATAAAAAATAAAAAATAAAAAATAAAAAATAAAAAATAAAATTATTTTTTATTTTTATTTGAAATAAAAAATTTGAAATAAAAAATTTGAAATAAAAAATAAAAAATAAAAATAAATTACCAAACGTGTTGTTGAAAGTGATGATTTCTACTTGAGAACTACTTTTGGTGTATTGGTTGTATTTCTCATTCCACACAGAAGAGATAAATCTACCTTGTGTTTTTGAGAAAATGATTTGATCAAGAGTTTCTTTGGAGAACTTTTTATATTTTTCATCTACTTTTGTGGATACTTGTATTGAAAAAAATCCCAACTAATGCATAAAAATAAATGAATAAAATAAATTCTAAACCTTTAAATATTTTAAGATAAAAATAAATGAAAAAAATACAAAAACATAAAAAATTTTGATAATAGTTATTTTTATAAGACACAAAAAATCATTTCAAAAATGTTCAAATAATAAAAATGTAAAAAATTTTGATTATTTTTAATTAAAAATTAAAAATGATTTTAAAATGAAAGAAATTTCAAAAAATTATTTTAAAAAAAATATTAGAAATTTAAAATAAAAAATGCATTTAAAAATATTTAAAAATAATTAAAAATAATTACAGGATCAAAAGATCTCAATAGCTGAAATTGAGAAATTTGGTTTTGCAAGTTAGTATTAAAAACATCAGAACGGTTGTTCTGCTGCATAAAATAAGGAAGTCTAGGGTTAGATCCATCAACAAAGACAATAGCCTGAACATTATCAGCGAAATCTTGCTGAAAATTGGTGAATGCAAAAACTCTCATGTTGAATGCTCCGAAACCTTCTCCCACCAAAATGTAGGGTGGCTTTTCGTTAGCAGCTTCGAGAAGGTTTGATAAATCATTAGATATTACAAACGAAGTTCTTGGAAATGATCCTGAATAGCTAGATCCATATCCTAATGTTAAATTTAATTTTAATTTTAATTTAATTTAATTTTAATTTTAATTTTAATTTTAATTTTAATTTGTTATTTTAATTTTTATAATTTTAATTTTAATTTTAATTTAATTCTAATTTTAATTTTTAATTACCTAATTTTTATAATTTGTTATTTTTTTATTTTATATTTTATATTTTTATTTTTTATTTAAGTTTTCAAAGTTTTATTTTTTTATAATAATTGTATTTTGAACAATTTATTTTTTATAGTTATTTTTAAAATCAATTTTTGTATTTAATTTTAAAACACTGTTTTAATTATATTATATTATTTTTTTTTACCTGCTCGATTATAAACACACACTCTCGTTCTGTTGGCAATTCCGTTTAATACAAGTGACCAAGAGTCAGCAATCTCACCTATTTTGTTGTCAAAAATGATGGTAGGATCTTCTGCCATGAGCTTAAATCCCATACATTTTATATTCAACTTATATTCCCCATTTCTAACAGGGAAAATACGACCTATCAAAAAATTTCATTTTGTTATTTTTTAACAATATTTTTATGTGATTTTAAATTATTTTCTTTTTTATTTTTATTTATTTTTGCTCATTTTTAAAGTTTAATAAAGTTTTTATTCATATTTTTAATATTTTGTTATTTATTATTTTATTATTTAAAATTTTTACCTCTGTTCAAACTAAAAGAAGAAATGGAAGCAAAGGATGCTTGTACACACATCATTATGACAAGGAAAAGGGCTAGAAAAGACAACATAAGAAAGAAAACAGAAGCAGGGTGGAAGTTTTTCATTTCGTTGGCCCTCTTTTTAATGTCTTTTGTTGTTGTATAAAACTCTTCGTAAACTTCCGATTCTATGATCTTTTTGTACTCAGAATTTGTTGCGTAGATGTCTCCTATTGAATTAAATTAAAGTTATAATTAAAATAGTAATAAATTATTCGAAAAATATTTATTTTTTAGAAAGTAAAATTTTAATTACTATTTACTTTATTTTATTTTTTTAAACTATTGGTGAATAACTTTTTTTTTTTACCATCTGTTGGATATCTGTATCTTATTGCAGTTTGAATGACGAATACCATCAACAAAATGATTCTTTTATATTTTTTCAGATTGGAGAAATTTTTTTTAAATTTCAAAAATATTCTTTTTTGAAATTTTTAATTTTTTTATTTGAAATTTTTTTACATTATGAGAATGAGCCACGCACTATGAAATGAAGATTTGTATATGTACATATAAGATGTGAATGAATAAACTTTGGGTTTTAATTTTATTTTATTTTTATTAAATTTTAGGAAATTTTTTAAAAAAAAAATAATACCTGATGAAAAAGTAATTATCAACGCAAGTGCTAATCTTGCAGCCAAAACGGATTTAGAAGATGTTGAATTATTGTAACTTATTATTATTTCTGAATATCTTTTTATTTTTTTATTTTTTGAATTGAATTATAAAAAAATAATTTTTATTATTTAATTTATATTTAATTTTTTTATAATTTCATACCTGAAAAAATCTAACACCAGACATATCATTAATATAGCAATGATGAAAGTAAACCATGTAAAATACCAGATATGTGGTGATTCATATCCATCATTGTTGTTTGATTTTGACAACAAAATAAAGAAAGAGACTAATGCTATTATGAAGAGGATGAAGAAGATCAATGATGAATATAAAGAGCATTTTTGAGTTTCCATTCTTTTCCTTTTGAAATAATCTATTAAATTTGAGCATCTTTTAGAACGCCACATTTTATTATCAAGAAATAAAAACAAAGAGAATAATTTTGAGATTTGGTATCAAATTTGAATCTATAGGTTTTATCAGATAGTTATATTATGAAAACTATAAACCCTTTTATTTTTAATTTTTGAAAATAAAAAAAAAATATGAAAAGAGATGAAATTAGCTCCATTGATATTATCCAATCTCCATTGACTCCCAAAAGAAGGAAATTGCTGGAAATTTATTCTGAGAATATCATTTTCAATCATTTTGAATCTCTACCCAAGAATGTATTGACCATTATCTTTTGTTTTATGAAAATCAAAGAGGTAAAAAGAATATGGATAAAAAGAAACATATTCACCAAATAAAGACTTGTTAACAAATTTTAAATTGTTAATATTTTTCGAACATCTCTGCCAGATATCAATCTTTATAACAATAAATTTTAATAAAATGAAATATACAAAAATATCATACTCTAATCAATAAAATCAAATTTTCTGTACATCTCCAAAATTTTCAGCTTTGTTGGAGAAAATAAATTTTGAACAAATTTTGAACATCATTATCCAATTTCAAATCATATAATCTATTTTGTCTAACCAGGTTGGAAGAGTATTTCAAGTATCAAGAAGATTTGCAAAATTACAATTTGATAAAATCTTATGGTTTTCTATCTGCAAAAGATGGTTCCAGAGAAAGAAATCGATCCTAAATTTCTCGATAATGAGCTTTAATGTTCAAGATTGGAAGGATTTGGAATTAGATAACAAGGGAAGAGATTATAGATGGCTGGGGTTAGTTCTATCGAATGATTTGAAGCTGAAAAAGAATTTCTGGAAGAATGATTCCACAGAGAAAATAAATATCAATTCTCTCTTTAAGATGGCAGATGAGAAAAGAAAGAGAGATCTGGTAGAAGATGAAGAAAAATATCCAAATGATAATATCGAAAATAATAACAATAACAATCAAAATATAGAAAATAATAATTATAATGATAATAGACCATTGAGGAATGCAAATACAAACAATAATAAAAATCAAAATAATAATCAAAATAATGATGGTAATGATGATCTCCCAATACAACGTACCCCACAAAGAATTGATCTCATCAATCAAGATGTTGATACAATAATTGGAGGGAGATTCCCTGCCGTTTTCACTGTCCCCACTCCCGACCAACCTAAAAAATCTCCGCAAAAAACTGTCTCTCCACTTAAGGATTTGGAAATAATAAAGTTAGGACACTATATGGAAATGAGACAGTTTATATTTGGTACAGTTTTTTTTTTCAAAAATCTTGATTAATGTTTGTTTTTTGTTTTTAATTGTTTTTTAATTTATTTTTTTAAATTAATTTTTTTATAATTTTAATTATTTTACTTTTTTGAATTCTAATTTAAAAAATTAATATTTTTTTTCGATTTTATTTAGGTGAAATAAAAAGTTTTTCTTTAGAAGGTTGGGGAATAAAAATATCTGGGTAAATTTATTTCCGAAAAATTCATAACGATTCTTTTAATTTTTTTGAATTAGGGAGAGAATGTGGATTGGACACTTTCGAAATGGAAGTTTAGATGGAAAAGGAATATACTATTGGCAACATAGTTATGTAGAAGAAACTCCAAGGTAAGTTTTTTACAAACCTCAAACGTTAATATTAAAAAATTTTTATTTAAAGATGGACAAAATATATAGGAACTTTTAAAAATAGTGAGTTTCGTAAAAAAGTTTTTATTTTTTATTTTTTATATTTTTTATTTTTTATTTAATAATAATATTTTCAATTTTTGTTAGATGGTTCTGGTGTTCTCGTGACTTATAGGGGAGATACACATGTCGGAGTGTTTGTGGACGGAGCTATTGAGGGGTTGGGTGTCAGCACTTACGCCGACAAAAGCATTTATGAAGGAAACTACGTTAGAGGGTTATTTGAAGGTGATGGTAATTTTAATTTTATTTTTTTTTTATTTTTTTTTAATTTTAATATTTTTTTTTTCAAAGGTAAATTCACGGACGTTGATGGACAAGTTTACTCTGGATCTTTTGAGGGTGGTCAGGAGTCAGGGTTTGGAACCAAAATTTTTTTGAACGGAGATGAATACAGCGGAAATTGGGAAAAAGGTCTATTTCACGGTTTTGGTGTCTATAAATTCCATGATGGTAAAAAAATATTTAAAAATTTTTATTTTTAAATATTTTTAAATATTTTTTTATTTTTAAAAAAGGCAAAATTTATAGCGGTAATTATGTTCAAGGAAAAAAATGTGGGCAAGGTAAATTTGTTGATGTAAACAGAGTTTATGAAGGAGAGTTTTTAGACAATGCTTATAATGGTTGGGGTTCTTTTACTTTGTAAACTAAAATTTTTTTTATATTTTTTTTTTTATTTTCATTCATTTTAATAACTTTGGTTAGATATGATAACATGGGTGGAGAGAGGGTGGAAATTTTGAAGTACAGAGGTGAATGGAAAAATGATTTGTTTCATGGTGTGGGGATTTTGGACGATATTGATTTCCATTACAAAGGGAATTTTGAAGAGGGAAAAAAAGAAGGGAAAGGTAATTAAAAAAAAAATTTTTTAATTTTTAAAGTTTATTTTTTTATTTATTTATTAATGTTTAATTTATTTTTTGAATTATTTGATTAGATTAGATCTAGATTATTGTTTATGTTTTTTTTTTGTTTTTTTTGTTTTGTTATTTTTTTTTTGAGTCAAAGATAGTAATCTCTACTATCCTGGTTTAGTGTGTACTTTATTTTTTTTTTAAAACAAAATTTAATTTATAATTTTTTTTTCTTTTTAAAATAAGGTTTTTTGTTGAAAAAAGAAAACAACCACACTTATGAAGGAACTTTCAAAAATGACAAAATAGTGAGTGGAAAGCACACTCATCCCAAAGGAGTCTACACTGGAACTTTCGGCCAAGACGAATCTTATCAAGGTTACGGGGAATGGAAGGACGGGCTCGGTTACACCTTCTCCGCCAAGTGGCAAGATGGGGAAACCGATCATTTCCAAGTTAATCCCATCATCCTTGATCTCATTGATAATAAAAAATGTACCAAGAACGTAACTGGTGATGTGCCTTGTCCTCAGTTTTGTTATTCTGTACAGAATTCTGATTCCCTTTTTTGTGTTTCTTGTTATAAGAATCAGTGTTGTAATGAGGGTTTGCAGTTTTCTAGTGGAATCTACATTTTGGATCTTGTTTGTGATTGTCCTTGTGAGAAGGAGGATACTTCTAACTTGGAGAAATATAAGTTGTTTGTTATCTGAATATTAAAAAATTATAAAAAAAAATGAGAAGAAGAAAAAATTCATTGACTCCCCAAAAAGAAATTCAAGTATAAAATATATCATAAAATTAATGTTTTAAAAATATTGATCATTTTATTCCACATCTTTAAATTAATAATATTTTATAATTTTTTTCTTCCATAAATTCAAAGAAAGAAAATCAGGTTCCCATTGAAGTGCTGAAATCTTTGGAAGATAGTCTTAATTTATTGAAAAATGAAGCGAAAGATATCACATCGGATGATTGGGAGTTGATTGAAGTGGATAATAGCATCCGTATTTGGAAGAAGATCATCAATCAGATCCCTATCTTCAAATCTACTTGCATCGTACAAGCCAGGCCCAAAGATATCGCAAATGTGATCATGGATACTTCCTTGGCAAAGCAATGGAGATCATATACAAAAGAAGTGAGAATATTGAAATATTACAGTGAAAATACGAACATTATATATGTGAATACGAAATCAAAATTTTGGTGGTATTGGTAAAAAATAAAGCATTTATAAAGAATGACTTGAAATTTCTGAAGAATATTTAAAAATAAATTATAATATAACCCTAAAAACATTTTATGAACTGATAAATACTTTTCTTTCAAATTTAAAATCCCATTAACAATAATATAGGCCCAGAAATTTCTGTATACTGCAGAATAAGATTTCTCAAAAAGATGTTATCACCATCTCCCAGAAATCTGTGATAGAATCCTCTTGTCCAAAAGAATCATTTTGGTATTCCGTAAGAGGAGAGATAATAAAAAGTGGATTTGTAATAAAGCCATTTGGTAAAGAAATATAAAAAAAAAAAAGAAGACTAAATTTTTTATCACAACAAAATTTTTATTTTTTATTTAAATAAAAGGTGAATCTCAAAATAATTCAACACTCACTTTTTTGCTTTGTATGAACACAAATGGATGGATCCCTGATTTCTTGACTTACAATCCCAAACTCGAAATTTTGAAGTGCGTTTCTTCGATAAGAGAATATATCCACCAAAACCCCTCTTTGTACAGAGAAAGCGTGGAGATAGGACAATTAATGCAAGAAAAAAAGAAAAATGAAATTAAAAACAAAAAAGAAGAAGAAAATAACATAGAAAAAGAAGAAGTGGTAGAGGAAGGAGGAGATGATAAAAACTCTCAAATTGGAAAGAAATACGTCCCCATCAAAGAGGAAGAGGAAGAGGAGCTTCTTGAAGAATATGCCAGCACAGTTTTCAGGAGGAGAGAAGAAAAAGAAGATGAAAAATCTGAAATTTCAAACGAAAGCGATACAGAAAAAGAAAAAACTGCAGAAAACAAAACAGAAGGTGAAGAGAAGGAAGAGATTGATTTAGATGGAGAGGAGGAGGATGAGGAGGAGGATCTTGACATTGAGAAAGTATTCCCCAAGAACAAGTACACTTCTCTCATCAATGAGTCTGTCGACCAGCTTTTGGATCTTGCTTATGCTGGAAATTGGAAGTTTGTTGAGAAGAAAAGGGAGACTGACATTTACAAAATGGATATTGAAGGAACTGCATATACAACTGTAAAAGGTAAAATATTTTTTATTTTTTATTTTTATTTTATTTTTTTAAATTTTTAATTTTTATTTCAAATTTCAAATTTTTTATTTCAAATTTATATTTATTTATTTTTTATTTTATTTTATTTTTATTTCAAATTTCAAATTTTTTGTTTCAAATTTTTTGTTTTCTATTATTTTTTATTTTTTTTTTTCTAAATTTTTATTATTTTATTTTTATTTTAATTCAAGGTATTGGTAAGATCAAAGCCCCTTATGGAGCAGTTTTGGAGTTTCTCAAGAAAATTGAAAGAAAGAAAGAATATGATGCGATGTTTGACTCGGGAGAAATAGTCGATCAAGTTGACGATTTTACATTCATATGGCATCAATTATTCAAAGGACAATGGCCAACAACTCCAGTAAATTTTTTTAAAATAATTTTAAATGAATTAAATTCATAATTATTTTTTTTTTTCAAAGAGGGATATTTTACATTTTACTTGTAAGAATTTTATTTTTCATTTTTCATTTTTTCATTTTTTATTTTTTATTTTTTATTTTTTATTTTTTATTTTTTATTTTTTATTTTTTATTTTTTNTAATTTTACCTTTGACATAGAATAATTGATCTCCAAGGCTTGAATATGAATTCTCAAATTTAATATAATAAAATGATTTGTTATTCTTTTCAATCAACGAAACATCATTTCCCATGAACTTTTTTTTTTAAATACAATCGTTCTGAATTATAAAATTTTTTTTTTCATTGGGTCTGAATTAATGAAAGACATATATCCATTTTTTGATCAAAATTTCTTATTTCGATCTCCATTGATAAATATAAAAAAAAAATGAACAATTTATTCAAATTTAACAAATTCAATTTCAAATCAAATCTTTCGAAATTCAAATGCAAAACATTCTTTAGATATATTTCTTCCAAAGAAGAATCAAAATTGAGAAATCAAGTGTTATTCAGCAAAAATATAGTAATTTATACTTTGTTGGGAAGCTCTGCAGGATTATTGACCTATTATTTCTACCTTAATAAACTGGAAGATACCCAAAAGGAAATTGCAAAAGACTTACACCTGGATGTTTCTAAAATAAGAGATCCAATAGAAAAATTCAGATCTGCATATTTCAAGGTATATGGTGATTATCCTCCAAATAATCCAAAAAAATGGGTAATTAAGAAAGATAAATTTCATCTCTTGGGTAAAACATCCTCCTTTAAAATATAAAGCAAAATATGATTCTTTATATCAATATAATAAGTATATTATTAAAGTTTTAATTCATTTTTAAAAATAGTTGAATCATTTGGTGAGAAATATAAAGAATATGTTCCCCTTCTACTTGAAGTATGTGATGCAAATCAAGATGGCGAAATAGACATCAAAGAATATTTGACAGCGGTTAATATGCTCAGTGGAAGTACAGATGAAGAAAAAAGAATATTTTTGTTTGAATCATTTGATGTTGACAAAAATGGGGTGATTATTTTCTTTTAATTAGCATTAAGTATATATAATAGTTAAATATAAAGAAGACATGAAAAAAATAAGCATATTTATCATTTTAACTTTCAATTTAACCTTATTTATTCTTTATATCCTTCCTAGGTGTTAACTAAAGACGAATTATATCTTATTTTGAGATTAATAACAAAAATAAAGAAAAAAAGCAAAAAAGAATTGTACACTGAAATCGATCTCGCAAATGAAGTGACCACATTGGTCAATAATTATCTTGAAATTGCAGATTTGGATCATAATCAACAAATTTCTAAAGAAGAATTCCTCAAATTTCCTCTCTTGCTCACATTTCCAAATATTAAATGATCAGAAAATAAGATGGTAGAATGCAATGCATACACCACCAAAATGCTTTCTAAAAATTAAAAAAAAAAAAATAATGCAATTTCAAAAAATATGGAATATTCTTTCTCTTTTTAACTTTTGTTCTAGTTATCATATTTTTTTCCTATTGTTTTGTATATTAATTTGTTTGTGGTGATTTATAAAAATATTTATTTGAAAATAATATAAATATTAAAAAAATAAAAAAAAAAAAAATCTCTTTAAAAATTTTAACAACATACAAAGATGGTAAAGAAAATTAAATTTATTAAATCCCATCTTAAATCCCTCAAAAAAAAATCCTTTAATACAATCCTTCAATCACCTTTAACATCTTACCTAAATTAACAAAAAAAAAAATAGATGCCACCACCGCCGCCACCACCTCCAGAGCTCGTAATTAAACTTTTTTAAATATGAAGAATAAACAACAAATTATTTGATCTATATGAAACTAGGACACCAAATTTAAATATATTTTTATAAATTTCATTCAATTAAAATTCATCAACAAAACAAAATTCCTTAATCAATCATTATAGAATTATACATTTCCTGACATCTGATTTAATTCTGATATTAAAAAATATATGAAAATATAGAAATTAACTGAGATCAAAGAAAAAACAAAACAAGGAGGAAGAGGAGATTTGCTCTCT
>JAMYWO010000036.1:183337-196538 GCA_024220525.1 Cochliopodium minus | reverse complement strand
AAAAATATATGAAAATATAGAAATTAACTGAGATCAAAGAAAAAACAAAACAAGGAGGAAGAGGAGATTTGCTCTCTTCTATTCAAAAAGGAACAAAATTGAAAAAAGCAAAAACTGTTGATAAATCTGCACCAATAATAGGTATCATTCATTCTAAAAAATATAAATATGAAATTATAAAAAAATAACGAATTAAATCATTTCACAATCAAGAGATCTTTAAAAAAAATATTATATATTTTTGAAGGAGGAATTCAATATATATTATAAAGTTGAATTTTTGGACAATCAAATTTATAAATTTCAAATATTTCGCAATGATTAAAATATTTAATCGATAAAACTTATCATTTCTTTTAAAGAAAAAAGTGGAGGATCTGGAGGATCAGGAGGAGGATCTGGAGGAGGATCCGGAGGAGGTATGGGAGGAGGAGGCATGGGCGGCCTCTTCTCAGGAGGAATGCCAACCCTCAAAAAAGGAGGATCTTCTCCCTCCCCCAAAATCACCCCTCAAAAGACACCTCCAACCCTAGTGAAGAACAACCCAAGCCCCAAAATGCCATCACCTCAACCCAAAGTAAACCCTACACCTCAACCTAAATTCAATCCTACCCCTCAACCTAAAGTCACCAAAAACCCTCCTCCTCCTCAACCAAAGGTTACTCCTACCCCTCAACCTAAAGTCACTAAGACCCCTCCTCCTCCTCAACCTAAGCTCCCTCCTCCTTCTCCTAACAAGACTCAATCCAAGAACCCTCCTCCTTCTAAGAACCCTCCTCCTCCTCAACCTAAGAAGGGTCCTCCTCCAATTCCTAAGAGAAACTAAGTTTTTGCAAAATTCTCTTTTTTTCTTTGTTTAAAACTTCTTTTTTTTGTTTTTTTTTTTTAAACTTGAAAATGAATATCCTCTCCTCTTTATCTTGTTTTTATCTTTTTGGAAAAAAAACAACAACAACGTGAAAAATTAAAATAATATTTTGGAATTCCTTCTTTTGTGTTTTCAATCTTTATTGTTGTTTTGGAAATAATGATCAATCCAAAATTTTTTTGAATAAATATTAAAAAAAAAAATGAAAGCCATTAGAATAATTGATAAACCTTCTGATTTTGTCAAAGAATGTTTATCTTTGGAAACAATAGACATTCCAAAACCTGAAGCCAACCAAGTATTGGTGATCAATTTTTCGATAATTATTATTATTACCTTTCTAATAAAATGAATACACTTGCGCCTCTTAGATAAAAATTTTTGCATGCTCATTGAATCCAGTTGACTATAAGGTATATTTAAACAAATATGGTTTTATATTCTTCCTCAAAAATTCAAATAATCAAAAAAAAGATTTGCATCAGACAAAATGGAAACAAAGGAAAAGTTCTGGGATGGTAAATTCGGGATTTCAATTCGAAAAAAAGGTCACTTTAAAAATATTTTGTTTGAAATTTTTTTAATTTAAAAGTGATGGAAGCGGTGTTGTTGAATCAGGTAATTTCGTTTTAAATTAGGGAAATAATATTAGGGAGGAAATAAAATTTTGTTTTATTTTTTTTTGTTTGATAGTGGGTGATCAAGTAAAAAGATTGAAAGGTAAATTAAAAATATTCTGTCAGACTGTTTCGCTTAATGCAACAAAATTAAATTTAATAAAAGTGGGAGATGTAAGTTAATTTTTTTTAAAAAGAGATCTACAAAATATTATAGAGGTTTAAAAATCTGTTGGTGTAAATTAATCTCCGCTAACAAAATTATGAACTAACATTTTAATATTTTTTTTAAATTTTTTTTAAAGAGGGTTTATTGGCATGGAAGTTTCAGTAAGGGAGAACTCAAAAATTTTATTTTATATTTTGAAATTTTTTTAAAATTCATAAAGAGGAACATTATGGATCATTTGCGGAGTATTCATTAAACGTAGAAGAGAGTGTTTCTATTTTGCCGAATGAGATAAGTTTCGAAGTGGGAGCTTCGCTTCCTTGTGCAAGTTGGACAGCATACAAAGCTGTTGTGGAAAAGGCTAGAGTCAGAGAAAGTGATGTTGTTTGTATCACTGGAAGTTCAGGAGGTGTCGGTAAAATTTTTGATTTTTTTTTTAATATTTTATTTGTCATTTTTTATTTTTATTTTTATTATTTTATTCTTTTCATTTTTCATTTTTTTTTTGGTTTTTAATTTTTCATTTTATTAATTTTATTTATTTCATATTTATATTTTATGTTTTATATTTTTCTTGGATTTAAAATTAAATATTTATTCATTTTATTTAAATTTTAACAGGAAGTTTTTGTGTTCAACTTGCAAAAAATCTTAAAGCTAAAGTTATTGGCGTTTGCTCAACGAGTAAAATAGATTATGTCAAATCTTTGGGTGCAGACTACATAATAGATTACACCAAAGAAGACATCAACAAAAGAATTCTCGAATTAACTGAAAGTAAATATTTTTTGATATTTTTTTCTTATTTACTTTATTTACTTTTTGTCTTTAAAAATAAAGATAGAGGAGTTGATGTTTTTATTGATAATGTTGGTGAAGAAACTACTAACATTGGTGTAAGTATATTCACAAAAATTTTTAAATTAAATTTTTTTTTTTAAAAGGGTTAATTCTCTTTTTTTTATTTTGACCAAATTTTTTAGTTGAAAAGTCTTGCATTTGGAGGACAACTGGTTTTTGTTGTAAAGCCCCCTACTTTACCAGAAAATTGGCAATTTAGACAAATTTCAATCCATTCTGTCTTTTTGGTGAGAAATAATATTGGAAGATTGATTATCAAAAATTTAAATTTATTTTTGATTTAATTAAGGGGATGGTAAATAATTCTTTTTTTTAATAAACAATTTTTTTTTTATTGATTTGATTCTTTAAAAAGGCTTATACAGAGGGAATTCATGCTATATCGGATTTGAGAAAGGTTGGGGATGTGGTTATTGACATGGTTGATAAGAAAAAGCTTAAGAGTGAGTTGAAAATCATAAAGTTTGAAGAGATCCCCCTTTATTTGGAAAATCTTTCAAAGGGACACACAAAAGGGAAAATTGTTGCGAGAATAAATTAAAAAAAAAAAAAAAATTAATTCGATACAAATCCAAATTTATTTTTATTAAATATAATTAATTAAATAAAATATTTTTTATTATTAAATACAATTAAAGTGAATTTTTTTTTTAAATAATTTTTTTTAATTGATTTGATCTTTTTTCAAAAGAATATCTTTTGTAGTTTTTCTTTCGTTTTTGTAACCAGGCTCTATATTCTCATAGTCAAATTGATAATATAAATTGAATTTTTTCTCGTCAAACTTTTTCTTTTTGTGCTCAAAGGGCAGCAAGATTCCGTTGTCCAGGTAATATTTCACTATGGTTATTGCTTGTTCTTTTGAATTCAATCCCAAATTTCTTATTATCCAACTTACAATATTTTTGCCCAAAAATCTTTCTAAAAAAATTTTTTATTTTTTTATTTTTTTTATTTTTTTATTTTTTTTATTTTTTAATGAAGGGTATGGGGAAGAATTAGAATATTCTCCGCTAAGAAGAATTGATTTGGATCAAAAGAACACTCTAATTGCAATGGATGCTCAGAAACTTGAAATAGACGAGAACGACCCTCTTTTGTTGAACAAAAACTACGAAAAGTTAAGAAAGAGAAATCTTTTGAGGAAAGAGTTGGAGGGAGATTATTTTGAGAGGGATTTTATTAAGTGTTGTTCTTCCTTTCATTGGGGATTGAAAAGATCTTTTGTGAACAAAACTGTTATTGGAACAGGGAAGTGGGGAAGTGGTAAAAGAAAATTTTTCAATTATTTTTTATTTTTTATTTATTTTTTATTTTTATTTATTTAATTATTATTTTTCTTTTTTAAATTTTTTTTTTTTTTTTTGCTGAAATATTTATTATAATTATTTATTTTATTTTTTTAATATTTTTATTTCAAATTTTTTATTGAAAAAGGTGCTTTTGATAATGATGTTGAAGTAAAATTTGTTCAACAATGGATAGTTTCTTCTTTTCTTGGTATGGAAAAACTCTTGTATTTTTGTTTTGACGATACTTCTCTCCAACAAAAGATGCAGAACTTTGTTGGAACATTGCTAGAGAAAAAAACCTCCATACCTTTCCTCTTTAAACAAATCAGTAAGTTTAAAATGAAGATTCTTGAAAGTGGACCTATTGTAAACGCTAATTTATCTTTATTCGATCATATTATCGAAAAAATAAAAAAATAAAAAAAATAAATAAAAAAATAAAAAAAATGAAAACTATTTTTTTGTTTTTTATTTTGCTTATTGGCATTATCAATTGTTGGGGTCCTTTCACTCATCAAATGTAATTCATCCCTATCATATCATTTCACCCTTTTAATTTTTAATAAAATATCTGCTTTATACCTTTGACCAATATATCATATAGGTTTGGATATAATGTCTATAATTCCAAAAAATACAATGTTGATGAATCATATTATCAATTAGGAAGTTCATGTAAAGAAATATTTTGACCAAATATTTATTTTTTTTAATTTATACAAAAATATATTGAAATATATAAGCACCTGATGCTGTGAAAGATTTGGGATTGCATACATTTGAATTTGCAGGATATTTATATCTTTTCTCTTTGAATTATAATGTGAGTGATAAATTCAATGCAACTTCTTTTTCACTTGGATATGCGAGGTAATTGAAAATCGAATTGGAAATATAACTAATAAAAAAAATTTTTAAAAAGTCATATAGTTGAAGATTTTGTTGGGTAAAAAAAAAAAAAAGAAAAGAAAAATTTTATTTAAACAATAAAGTATTATTTTTAATTTATTTTTAATTTATTAATAAATTTTTTTAAATTTTTTTAATTAATTTATTTTTTAAATTTTTTTTTAAAGACATCATTCAGATGGATATTTAAATCCAAAATACGATCATAAACTAGAATTTGCTGTAGATACTTTTTTGCTCAAAACCTTCAATAAAAACAATTCCGATGATTTTGTTTACTACACCATACAGAACGACATGATTTCTTTTGTTTACGAAGCTTCCAAAACTTTCCAAAACTTCAATTTGACGCTCGCTCAAGTTACACAAGCTTGTAATAGTTTTAATACACTCATGTTGGAAGAACATGCTGCTTCTAGTTTGAATTTTTTCTATCAAACTGAAATGGTTGAGTAAAATATATTCATTTTAATTTATTTTAATTTTTTCAATTTATTTTTATTATTTCTAATTATTTTTTTTTTGTTAATTTTTTTTAAATTATTTTTAAATTATTTTTATTTTTTTTTGAAAATAAAGATGGGATTATTATGGAGCGAAAAACTTTACTCAAGCTGAAAACAACTTTTATTTATCAAATTCTTGCGTGGAAAAGTCAGTTGAACTCTATTTGAATAGTCTCATCACTACCAAAAACTCTTCTTATTCTCAAAACACTGTTCAATACTACATAGATAACTTATTTTCTACCAACTCATGTCAACCACCAAAAAAATGAGAAATTAAAAATTTTTGTTTTTGAATTTTTTATATTTCAGAGAAAATAATTATTATTTTTTGAAATCTCCTTCAATAAAATTATTTCAAAAAGATTTCAAAATTCAAAAACAAACAGGATATGATATTTGAACCTTTTTAATTTCGATTTACTTTCATATATATTTAAAAAAAATAAAAATATGAACCTCCCACAATCCCTCAATTTACAAATACTTTCTTTTTTGGATCCTTCTATCCAGAAAAAGGCTTTGGGATTGAGTGATGAAGATAAATTGCCCAAAGTAACTTTTGTGGATAAATTGAAAGAAGATTATAAACTCAATCATTTCACATTGGAAGAATTGAAGGAATTGGAAACCAAGGGATACATCATCAAAGATAATTTCTTGAATAATGAAGAGAAAATAAAGAATATAAAGAATGAGGTGAGAAAATTAGAATATATTTAAAGGGAGGATAGTATTGACCCTTTATAATATTAAATATAAAGGAATAATATATTACAACTTTAATTATCATACTCTTTTGGAAATAAATTCATTGAGATTAAAAACTCCAATTCATTTATTAAACATTTTATTTGATAATAAATTCCAAATCTAAAGAGAAATTAAAAGATTTATAAAAGTTTAATCAAATTTCCAAAAAAAAAAAAAGATGAACTACCTCAAAGAACAAAATAAACTAAAAAAAGCAGGAATGAGTACAGGAGAAACAAAGTGGAATGACGATAAAATTAGGGGAGATCTTCACTTGTGGATCCACGACACAAAGAAATATGAAGAGGATTGTCCTCATTTGGTTTCACTTCTTGACGATTTGAACGAACTTAGATTTGATCTCAACGAAAACTGTGAATTTAATTCTCAAAAAGTTCAAATACAAGTAACATGTTACCCAGGAAATAACACAAAATATGTAAAGAAAAAAAAAATTATTTTTTATTTTAAAATTTTATTTATTTTTTACTTTTTAATTGTTTTTTTTTAAATTTTTTTTAATTTTATATATTAATTACTTTTATTTCTAAGGTAAAACATCTTGATTCTAAAAAAGGCGGACCTGATAGAAGACTAACTTGTCTTTATTATTCAAATCAAAACTGGAAGAAAGAAGACGGAGGAGAGCTCAGAATATACTTGGACGAAGATAACAATACAAACGAAACTAACGAAAAAAAAGAAAATAATTTTGTGGATGTTTCTCCTTTAGGTGATCGTCTTTTGATTTTTCAGAGCAGAAGATTGGTTCATGAAGTTCTTGAGACTAGAGCCGATCGTTTTGCAATTACTTCTTGGTTTTATTGAAACCTTTTTTTTTGAAAAAATTACTATGTGTCATCTTTATTTCTTGTTTCTTGTTGAAGTTTATTTGATCCAATTTCCTTTTTTTTTTTTTAAATAAATTATTATTTTTAAAAATAAAAAATAAATAATAAAAAATGAATAAAATCTTGAAGTTTGTTAATTTTAAACCTATAGTGATTTGTGGGCCATCAGGTAATATAATTACATTATTGATCAATCCCCATGAAAATATAAATATAATTTTTTCTTATCATTTGACCAATTTGTTTTTTATCCACAATATCTTTTGTAAGGATCTGGAAAATCAACTCTTATTTCCAGATTATTGAAAGAATATCCTGATAATTTTAAATTTAGTGTATCACATACCACAAGGGAAATCAGACCCTCAGAAAAAGAAGGAGAGCATTATTATTATATTGACAGAGAAAAATTTATAGAGAAGAAAAATAACAATGAATTCATAGAAAATGCAGAATTTGCAGGTAAAGGAAGAAAAAAATTTCATATAACGAATTTTTTTTTGAATGAAATTTCGATTTGAAAAAAATTTGAAAATAAATTTAAAAAAAAAAAATAATACAAAATCAATTCCAAAATCTTTTATAATCTTTTCTTGTTTTTATTTGTTAATAAAGGAAACTTTTACGGAACATCGTACGAAGAAATAAATCATATAATGAATCAAAAAAAAGTTCCTATATTGGACATTGAAATGAGAGGGATCATAATGATCAAAGAAAACAAAAAATTGGATGCAAACTTTGTTATGATTGAACCTCCTTCTCTCGAAGAGTTAAGGAACAGACTTTTGAAAAGAGGTGATACTACTGAGGAAGCCATTAAAAAAAGATTGGAGAGGGCTCTCAACGATTTTTCTTCTGAAAATAGAAAATTTTTTGATTATTCCATTGTTAACGATGATGTCGAGATTGCTTATCAAAATCTTGTCAAAATTATTTCTGATTTACAAAACAATACAAAACTTTAATTCACCAAGTTGTATTAAATTCAATTTAAACTCAAATTCAAAAATCAATCTTTCCATCAATCTTTCTATCAATATAAAAAAAAGATTTTTTTTTACTGAAATTTTTGAACTTATTATTATTAAAAAAAAATAAAATAAAAATTGGTTTATTTAGATGTTGTTATCTGTATCAGAAAGTGATAATGAGACTGGAAATGAATTGGAGGGACTATTCAAAAAAAAGAGTGGTGGGAACGCGGAAGATAGATATAAATTAGTTTATTTTGGATGGTGAGTATCAATATCATCACAAATGACATTTCAAAATTGAATATTAACCTAATATTCTTTTTATAAAAAGGTTGATATTGGGCATTGGAGGTAAAAAAAAATTTTCCAATGAGAAATCTCTTTCAAATTTTCTAATATATTCGAATATCAAACTGAAAAAAAAAAACCATAGCATTGTTCCCATTCAATGCATATATAACTGCTATGTAAAAAAATATAATATTCATAAAACGTCAAAATTAATCCAAATAAAAAACTATGCACAGAGATTATTTCAGTAATCTTTATCCAGATAGACAACCAGAAATATATTTCTCAGGTATTTCGTTTTCGATAAATTTAAAATAATCATATATTTAATTAAAAATAAAATCTTCATTCTCCGAAATAGCAATTTACACCATAATGAATCTTCTGGTTTTTGTTCCTGTATTGAATTGGGGAGCAAGATTTTTGTTTAGTACTAGAGTTTATTTTGCTTTGTCAGTATATTTCTGTATTTTTATAAGTAAATTATTTTTGAATTGAAAGTGTTCATAATATTTTTTATTTTTTTATTTTTTGATTTTGTTAATCAAAATATTTTTATTTTTTGATTTTTTTATTTAGCTGTACCTATTGTAGATCAAACTACAAGTCAAGAGTTTAGTTTTTGGTTCACTTGTGTTACAATAATGGTGTCTGGTTCAATGGACGCTATATTTCAATCAGGTAAAAATGTTTTTAATTTAAATTGTGATTAAATAAAAATTTATTAATTTCTTAAAAGCTCTTTACGGTAAAAAACTTTTTTTTTCTTTTTTTTTTTTCTTTAAAGAAAGAATCAAAAAAGGACAAGTTTCTGCAATGTTCCCTAGGTAAAAATTTTTTTTAGATTTCTTTTTTTTTATTAATCATTTTAATTCATTTTAAAATTATTTTTTGATTATTTTTTATTAATTTAATTATTTTTTAAATATTTCTTTATTATTATTATTATTTTAATCATTTTTTTTAATTATTTTTCATTTATTTCAATTATTTAATTTTTAGTTCTTATTTGCAAAATTTGCAGACTGGCACGTCAGTGGCAGGAGTTTTTGTTTGCTTGTTGAGAATAATGACAAAATTCGTTTTTTCTTCAGAGTTGGATGGTCTCAGAAAATCCACCATCCTCTATTTTTCTCTTTCCTCTGTTTTCATGCTTATTTGCGGAATTATTTATTTTTTAATGTGTGTAAAAAAATTATGATTTTTTTTTATTATTATTTAATCATTTATTTATTTAAAAAAAAAAAGAGATCTGAATTTTTTAAACATTCTTTTTTGGAAGTTTATGAAGGTAAAATATTTTTTATTTATTTTTTCATTTTTATTTTTATATTTTTTTCATTTTTATTTTATTTATATATTTATTTTTTTACTTTTTTATTTTATTTTTATTTTTTTTATTTTTTAAAATTTTTATATTTTTATATTTTTATATTTTTATATTTTTATATTTTTATTTTTTTATATTTTTATATTTTTATATTTTTATATTTTTATTTTTTTATTTTTTCATTTTTATATTTTTATATTTTATATTTTTTCATTTTTATATTTTTATATTTTATATTTTTATATTTTTATATTTTTCAAATAGGTAAGACAGAAACAACAAAGAGAAAAAAGAAACGTACTGAATATTTCTCGACATTCAAAGAAATTTGGAGGTACTTCCTCTTGGTGAGCCTCTCTTTCTTTTTTTTGTTATCCACATACCCAAGTTTCGTAGTTCTAATCAAATCAACGTAAAAATAGAAATTAAAAAAAATAAAAAATTAAAATTTTAAAATAAAAATAAAAAAGTAAAAAATAGAAATAACAATTAAATAATTCAAAAATAAAAAGTAATTAAAAAAGAAAAATAAAAATAAAATTAAAAATAAAAATGAAAAAATTAGAAATAGAAAATTAAAATTAAAAATAAAATAAAATTAAAAATAACAATGAAATAATTAAAAAAATAATTAAAAAAAAATTAGAAATAGAAAATAAAATAAAAATTAAAAAAATGATAAAAAAAAAGAATTAAAATTAAAAATAACAATTAAAAATTAAATAAAATTACAAATAGAAAATTAAAAATTAAATAAAATAAAAAAAATTGTTTTAGATACAATGTTCCTTCGGGTTGGTACCCAATCATCCTTTTGACAATATTCAATTTTTTCGACATGATAACCAAAATATTCGCAAGTCTGAGCTTTTGTTTGAACTCACACGACTTTGTTCTTTGGTTCTTTTTGGCTTTGAAAATAGTTATCTGCCCTGTTTTCATCGTTCTGGTCAAGAAGTCTTTCAACGATATGTTTACTTACACTTTAATCGTTCTGACTGGTGTTACTACAGGTTTCATTGCTTCAGTTGGGATGGCAAAAGTACAATTATTATTTAAATTTAAATTAATTTTATTTTATTTTATTTTATTTTTATATTTATTTTTTTTATCATAATAATTTAATTTGAAATAATTTTTTATTTATATTTTTTTTTCATTTTAAATTAATTTTTTGACCATTTTTTTTGCTTTTTAAAGTATTCATTTTATTTTAATAATTAAATAATAAATTAAAAATTTATTTTTTATTAAAGGGACCTCTTAATTGTAATATGAAAAACCGTAAAGAAGAAGCAGGAACACTTATGGGTCTTTCTTTGATTTTGGGATTGGGAATGGGTGGTTTCGCTTCCATCATTCTTGGAAAAATCTTTCTATGAAAGTCAAAAACTCTTTATTGGGTATTTTATTAACAACATTAACTGAAAGTCTTTTATTTATTTTTGAAAGAAAAAATTTTGTAAATTTATTAAAAAAAATTCATTTTTATATTTTGGATATCTCTCCCTATAGAATCTATAGATATTTCGAATCAGATTGGAGAATCGAGGATTTGAAGAGAATCATTTTCACGATGATTTTGATTTTGAAAAGAAAATTTAATCTCCGTGTTCCCAAGTTTCTGTATCTCCTCATTTTATCATACTTGGAAGATCAATTTGTTATAATTCCCAAAGAAGGGAAACATTCCTTTATTTTTAAATAAAAAAAACCCAAATTTTAATTTTTTCTTAACTTCTTTTGATTTTTGAAAGAGTTTATGGTTTTTTTTTATTTTTATCATAATTTTAATTCCTTGAAGTTTTTGTAAATTAATTATTTTATTAAGAATGAATTGAAGATAGTTTTATCTTCAAATTTTATATCCGCTAACAAAGTTGTAAATTTAAATTTTGGACATGTATCATTTCATTTGAGATATTCTTGTAGAATCAAAAATGAGTATAATTTGAGAAAATGAATAATAATGTGGGGAGTTTAAATAATTTATTTTTATTTACTCATTCCAAAATCTTTCTTTAGAAATCTGGTGAATTCAAGTTATTTTCAAAAATAGAGATTAGATTTCCATAATGAGATGATTCTGATGGAAAAGAAGATATTAGCTCATAATGTAAAAAATAAAAAATAAATCAACAGTTAAAATATTATGATGGGATTTGTTTTGAATTGCATTACAAAATTATTATTTTTCAAAAATTATATGAATATTTTTTCATATATGCTTTATTTTTTGATTTAATTATTTTATTTTTATTTAAGAATTTTAATATGAAAATATATCCTTGCACATTCGAGCTGAGACACCCTGGCTTCTGTTATGCAGTAAACAATTCGGATGTTGATTTTTAAATCAACCTTCAATATCCAGTTCTTCAATCATCTAGGAGAATATGAGTTTATTTATTTATTAAAAAGATATGTTTAGATTTTAAATTATGATAAAAACAAAAACCAAAAAAAAATAAAAAACCACAAAAAATTGATTGGAAAATGTTGATAACAATAGTTCTTAATTTTAGTACCTAACGATGAAAAATCCATTTCAAAAAGAAAAAAAAAAACTTGAAAAATCTGAAAAAAAAAAAAAAACTAAAAACAAAAATTTAACAAAAAACAATTAAAGTATTTTTTAAAAATGTCAGGAATTATTGTGGACTCTGAAAAAATTAACCCATTTATCAAAAGACTTTCTCAAAACTGCAAAAACAATCCTCTTCGTTACATAATTCTCAAAATCAACGACACATTCAAAGAAGTGGAAGTTGATAGCGAAGGAGAAAGAAGCAAAACGTGGGAAGAGTTTACTGAAATTCTCAAACAAAAGAAACCATGTTACGCTCTTTTCGATCTTGATTACCACAACTCTAAAAATGGTATTGATACAAACAAGTTGATTACTATTCTTTGGAGTGGAAACAGTACTTTGGGAAGACAAGGCATCAAAGAGAAGATGTTGACTGCTACTACTATGAAGACTCTCCAACAAAACCTTTCTCTCCATTCAAACTCTTTTCAAGCAGGAAATGAAGAAGAACTTTCTTATCAGTATGTACTTGATCATGCTAACAGATTCTGAAAAAAAAAAAAAATTTGTTTTTTAAAAAAAAATTGAGAAAAAAAATTTAATTAAAAATTTTCTACTTTAAAATTTGTTTTTAAATTGAATTTTTTTTAATTATAAAACAATATAGATAAATTTTTATTAATTTTTATTATTCATTTTTGTTTTGGGTTTTGTAACAAAGACAAAATATGGTTGATGACAAACTCAGGATCGTAAATGGGAATGTCAGAAACAACTAATAAACAAAAAAAAAAGAAAGATAAAATAACTCATAAAATGAATAAATAATTTGAATAAATAAATTTAATTAAAATAAAAATAATTTTTAAAAATAAATTTAAATATAGAAATTATAAATGAATTGGAAAAATAAATTATTTATACCCTTTTCGTTGTGGTACCATTCTGATATGTTCGATAAACGAAGGAGATCTTGTTGTGATTGCTTTTCTGCAGTGTAATAAGAATTGTCTTCGGGACAATTAACTGTGTTGTAATTTGGGTGAGATTGGTTCCAACAAAGAGAAGAACTCAAAACAAGAAGTTTTACACCATCTAATAAAAAATTATTTATTTTGAAAAATAAAAGTATAAAAATAAAAAATAAAAAATTTGAAAAAATAAAAGTATAAAAATTTGAAATAAAAAATTTGAAATAAAAAATTTGAAATAAAAAATAAAAAATAAAAAATAAAAAATAAAAAATA
>JAMYWO010000036.1:145770-172041 GCA_024220525.1 Cochliopodium minus | reverse complement strand
TTATTTTATTTATTTTATTTATTTTATTTATTTTATTTATTTTATTTATTTTATTTATTTTATTTATTTTATTTATTCTATTTATTTTATTATTTATTTTTTATTTACCAGGACCAATCATGACAACAGGGGTAGTAACCAACTTGGGAAGTTTAAAGGTAGAAGTACGAACGAACACTGGAATTTTGGTTTCTTCCTTCAAATCAGAAAGCCAATTTGTACAAACTCCCTATAAGTATACAAGTACAAGATTTAATTTGATTTTTATTAAAGAAAAATCTGATTTCCAAATTTTTTATTTTTTCTTTTTATTTTTATTTTTTAATTGAAATATTTATTTTTATTTTTACTTTATTATTTTTTTTTTAATCAAAATTCTTTCGAAATAAAAAATAATGATATTTTTATTATTTTTACTATTATTTTATTTTTATTTTTATTTTTATTTTTATTTTTTAAAATTATTATTTTTATATTTTATTTTATTTTTATTTTTATTTTTATTTATTTATTTTATTTATTTATTTTATTTTATTATATTTTTTTAAAATTTTAATTCTTTCGAAATAAAAAATAATGATATTTTTTTTTATGATATTTTTCAATTTATTTTTTATGTTTTTTTTTCTATATTTTTTTGGGGTTTTTTACTTTGTGAAATCTCCCCAAATTAGTTTTGAAATCGACAACAGCCACAGTGATGTGAATTTGTTTGGGGTGAGGCAAAGGAGAGGAGGAGATGGAGTAGTATCTGGGCTCCAACTTTGGCAAGATGTCTATCAAACATTCGAAGGGGATGTTCAAAGAAGGACATTTCTTCAAAATGTCAGTAAATGAATAAAAATCTTTTTCATATCTTTCATATGCTAAAAAAAAAATATTTTAAAATAAAAAATTAAAAAAATTAAAAAAATTGTAAAAGATATTATTTAAAAAAACAAATTAATAAAAATAATAAAATTAATAAATAAAATAAAAAAAACATAACATAAAATGAAAAAAATTTGTATTGAATTTGAAATAAAAAATATGTATTGAATATTATGAAAAAAAAAAAATAATGAAAATAAAAAAATAAAACAAATTGGATAAATAAAGTGAATAAAAGAAAAAATCAATTAAAATGATATTATTGAAAAATTGGAAAAATATATATTTTTGTTTCAAATGAAACAAAAGTAAATAATACAGTTTTCAACTTTGTAAAATTCATTGTCAAAATGCATCTTGGGANTTTATTTCAAATTTTTTATTTCAAATTTTTTATTTCAAATTTTTTATTTCAAATTTTTTATTTTTATTTTTATTTTTTCTTTTTTATTTTATTTCAAATTTTTGATTTCCAACTTTTTTATCAAATTTTTTATTTTATTTTTTATTTTTTAATTTTTTTCTTCAGATAGTGGATCCAGGAAGAATATTTATTAAAGAAGGATGGCTTACAAAGTTGTGCAGAAAGTCTGAGAAAAAAAGAATGTTTTGGCTTTTCAATGACAGGCTCATTTATGGAAAACCAATAAAAGGAATCGGAAAATTTCTAGTTTCTGATGATTCCAACATTTTGAAAACTAAATTTGAAGATAAACCTGGTAAAACAAAATTAAAAAAAATAATACAAATAAAATTAATAAAAAAAAATAAAAAAATAAAAATTTGAAAGAAAATTATCACTAAAATTTAAAATTAATTAAAATTTTTCCATTTAAAAAATTAAAATTTTAATTTTTTTTTTGAATAGAGGATGAAATTGCATTTAAAATTTATTGTGAGAAAAAATCATTTATTGTTAAAGCGGAAACACCATTGGAGAAAAAGGATTGGATTGAAAAATTACAAAACACAAAAGAAGGAGAGAAGAAAAGGAGAAAGTCATTCGAAAGGCAAAACAGCGACGATGACCCTGGTTCATGGAAAGCCTATGCACCTGTGCTTCAAACAATGGAGAGTGTATCTGAATGTCATGTTTGTAGAAAAGAGTTTGGAGCTTTGAGGAGCAAACGTCATTGTAGAAAGTGTGGGAAAGTTAGCTGTGAAGCTTGTTCTAAATCTAGAATGATTATACCTTCTTTAGATCAGAAAAAGAAGCAAAGAGTTTGTGATTTTTGTTCTTAAAAAAAAAAAAAAAACGAAAAGCAATAAAATTTTTTTTGTTTTTTCAAGTGTTTTTATTTGAAGGAAAATAATTTAATTTAATTTAATTCTAATTTTTTTTTTTTGTTTGTTTTCAAAAGAAAATTAAAATTTTAAGACCAAACATCTTTTTGATATCTTCCAGCAGTGGTCATGTTTGAAAGAAAAAGTTCAGCTTCTTCATTTGTCTTCTTTCCAAAATCTTTTATGATCTCAACCAGAGCGTTGTGAACGTCTTTTGCCATGTGGTTGGCATCACCACAAACATAAAGATACCCATTCTTCTCACTCAAAACAGACCAAATATGTTGAGCAGTCTCATTTGACAATAACTTGTGTTGTACCTAAAAAATTTAAAAATAAAAATGAAAAAAAAAAAAATTAAAATTTAAAATAAAAAATAAAAAATAAAAAAATTTTGGAATAAAAAAATTAAAAATAAATTTAAAATAATAAATTTAAAATAAAAAAATTAATTTTAAATTTAAAATAAATAAAAAATAAAATAAATAAAAATTTGAAAATAAAATAAAAAAATAATTTGGTTTTTTTTACGTAGATTTTTTGTTCAGTTTTTCTAGAGAAGGCAAGGTGGAGGCTTGAAAGAGTCTTTTCTTTTACGGAAAGTTCCATGAAGTCCTTATAGATGAAATCATGCTCATCATGTCTGCATCCGAAAAAGAGAACATTGTCTTCGTATGAGATTTGTTTTTCCTCAGCGATATATTTGAGGTGTTGAATGAATCCCCTGAAAGGAGCAAATCCGGTACCTTTTTTTAAAAAAATTTAATTTTATTTAATTAAAAATCATTTATTTACATTTAAAATTTTAATTTTTTACTTTATTTTTTTTATTTATTTTATTTATTTTATTTATTTTATATATTTTATTTATTTTATTTATTTTATTTATTTTATTTATTTTATTTATTTTAATTTATCAAATAAATCAATTTTATTTTATTTTATTTTATTTTATTTTAAATATTATTTTATTTTTACGAGTTAAAATGAAAGAAGAATCATATCCACAAGTAATGGAAAGAATATTAGGATATGTTAATAAAATACGAGGAGCATCTACAAAACTTACTTTTTCTTCAAATCCACATTGTCCACTATTATTATTTCCCATCACCCATACTTCTCCATTTTCTTTTGTTAAAAATTTTTTTTTATTTTAAAACATAAATAATTATTTTTTTTATTTTTTCTTTATTAATTTTTTATTAATTATTTCAATTATAAATTATTTATTTATTATTAAAATTTGTAAGTAAATTTATATTATCTTTATTTTTTAAAATATTTTTTATTTAATTAAATATTTTATTGTTTTTTTTGATTTTTTTGTTACTTTTAAAAAACAAAGCATGATTCCTTCCACAAGAAAAAGAGATGACATTCTCAATGTTTATTTCTGTTTTAAAACCATCACTTTGTCTATTTAATCCATTCCATTTTCCACTCCAATATATTTTCCCATCATCTTATAAAAAAAAGATAATAACAAAAAAAAAATCTAAAATGATTAAATAAAATAAAATAAAAAAAGAAAATAAAAAATAATTTTTAAAATCTCTACCTTCCAAACAACATAAAAAATAAAAAATGTTGAATATTTTTTAACAAATTCAAATTTAATAAAAATAAAATAATTCAAAATTTTAAATCAGAAAATAAAATAAAATAAAAATAAAAATAAAAAATGATTTGTGTTTAAATAAAAAAAAGATTTTCAAAAAAAAATGAAAGGAAGATTCAAATCACCTTTTTGAATAATAGTGAGTTGATTAGAAGCACAAATTTGAGTAACATTAGAAGAAATGAATGTAAATGTTGATAAATTTGTTTTATTATTTTTTATTCCTAATTGTCCATAATCATTCTTCCCTTTATAAATAAAATTTTAATAAAACAAAAAATTAAAAACATTATTTTTGAAATGAAATTACCACATCCATACAAATTTCCATCATCTAAGATTAGAAAAATAAAAAGGTAAAAAATAAAAAAATAAAAATAAGAAATTAAATTTTAAATAAAAAAATAAAAAAAATAATAAAAAAATAAAATTACTTTCCAAATAAAAAGAATTATATACACCCAAGAGAATAGATTTTATTTTAGGATTATTTATTATTTTAGTTGGTGTTTGCACATTTGTTGTATTTCCTGTTCCACATTGTCCATAACCGTTATATCCAAATGAATAAACATCTCCATTTTCTAAATTGTTATAATATATTTATCATTATTATTTTTTTTTATTTATTTTTTATTTGAATTACCTTTCAAGAAAATGTTGTGTTGAGAAAAACATGAAGTAGAGTTTTGTTTCATATTTGAAATTCTTTTTATTGTAAAAAAAAAAATAGAAAAAATAAATAAATTATATTTAAGAAGAACAGTATTATGTAAAAGATGGAGACATCAACATTTTGCAAAATTATTAATTATTAGTTTTTTTATTTTATTAATTATTATTTATTTAAATAAAAAAGTTTCATCAAAAGAATCTTTCATCATTTAAAAATAAAGAAATATAAAAGAAAGAACCATTATATTAATTTTTATTATATTTGGTGCAACCTTTATTAAAAAATTAAGAATAAAAAAATATTTAACGAAATGCTTTTTATTTTGTTAAATAGATTCAAAAGATGTTGAATATGTTTGTGAGTTATTTGAAAGATGGCGAAATATACACGATGATTCTTTTGGAAATAATGCAAATATTATCTCATATTTCTTTATAATCAAAACAATAATTTATAAACAGCTCAAATTGATGATACGTAGTATAAAATGTTTAAGAGGAATTCATTGTTTATAAGGGAAAAAAAAATTTGTATGATTGGGTGAGATAGAAAAGGAAAGTATTTTTACCTCAAGTAACGAACCCTTTTTTATATTTTTTAATTTATATAAAAGATAAAGGCAAAATAAACCCGAAGAGGAAAATTTAAATGTTATTTTTATTTTGCAATTTAGATTGAAACGATGAAATAATGTGTTTTGATTGGAGTCTTTTTAGAATGAAAAATTTAAACAAAAAAAGTTTTTTATTTTTAATTGTTGTTATTTTCGATTTCAATAGGTAATTTAGTATCTCTCAAATACTTTGCAGTGATTGCAAAGTTTTTCAAAAAGTTGTTCTCAACGCCAACCAGCTCGTCTTTGTATTTAAAAATGTAGTTGACGAGAGGATTAAGTTTTTCGTAGTTTTTTTTGATTTCGTTGAATCTTTTGGTTGTCAGGGAGACTTCTTGGGAGTGGGGACGTTTGTTTTCGTTCACCAAGACATTTCTCTCCTCCAAAATTTTCCTCATTCTAAAAAAAAAATTATTGGTTGAAATTTTTTTTTAAATTTTAATTCATTGTTTATTTTTTTTGATTTTAATTTTATTTTTATTTTTATTAATTAAAATTAATTTTCAATCCAATTTATTTCAATTAAAATTTATTTTTTCAATCCATTTTATTTTTAGTTTTTAATTTTTATTTTTAATATTTATTTATTTTTTAATTTTTTATATTTTTAATTTAAACTTTAACAATGAAATTCTAAAATTAAAGAATTTTTTTTTTACCCATCTTGCAAAAAGAGAATGACTTGATATGCAAAAGTGGCAGCAGAACGAAGAGATTTGGTAGAAGAAAATTGTTTTTGGATGTTTTTGTTGTTGATGACAAAGCTTGGAAAGTTCTGCACGAATGTCTTGGTGCAGGCTATAGTCTTTTTCTTTTCGTACAGTTGTGATGATCTGTCCGAAAGCTGATTGCTTATTTCATCATTATTATTATTTTTATTATTTTTTGTTGCTATAATTATTTAATTAAAATTAAAAATTACCGGAAATCATTTTTTTACTAGTTATTTTTCACTTTATTTTATTTTAATTTATTTACTTTTTTTTTATATAATTAGCTTATTATTTAGTTTATTTAATTTTATTGATTTATTTTTTATTTTTCTTCTTTATTAATTTTAATTTATTTTTTTATTGATTTTTATTTACTTAATTATTTTTTATTAACTTATTTATTTTAATTTTTAATAAATAATTTTAATAATTTTTTTTTTTTATTTTTTTTTTTTTTTTAATTTTATTTATTTTCTTACGAGTCATAGGAGAAACGCTCCTTTTGCGAAAAGAAATCTGGTCCATGATTTGTTGTTCCTCAAGCTCAATCTCCTTCATTCTTTGAAGCAAAGATATTTTCTCTGAGGTCAACTGACTCAGCTTCTCTTCCAGCTCTGCCGTTCTCAAACTTTGGCTGTTTACTATTTCTGATATTTCATTTGATGATCTTGATAAAAAACAAAAAATAATAAAATAAAAAAAATAAAATAAAAAATAAAATAAAAAACAAAAAATAAATAAAATTAAAATAAAATAAAAAATAAATAAAAAATAAAAAATAAAATAAAAATAAAAATAAAAATAAAATAAAAAATAAAAAAAATAAAAAATGCAATGTCAAAACAAAAAATAATAAAAAATAAAAATATAATTTATCAATGAATACAACAAAATAAATTGTGAATAATAAATAAAATGAATAAATATATTGAAAAAAAAATAAAAAATGCAATGTCAAAATAAAAAATAAAAATATAAAATGATGTAATTGAGATTTGTTTACTTTGTTAAAACTTGTTCTTCCAAATGGACCACATCCTTGTTTTCTTCAGTTATTTTTTGCTGGTAATTTTCCAAGTAGGAGTTTATCCAGTCTATTTTGCAATTCGTCAACATGTTGAAAGAGTTTTTAGCTTGACTAAAATAAAAAAAATAAAATAAAAAATAAAATAAAAAATATAAAAATAAAAAATAAAAAATAAAAAATAAACAAATAAAAAAAATAAAAAATAAAAAATAAAAAATAAAAAATAAAAAATAAAAAATAAAAAATAAAAAATTTAAAACAAATAATAAAAAAATTTTTGGTTACTTTAATGATTGAGTAGAAACGACTAACTTTTCAATGCAACGTTGCAAGTTTTCGTAGTTGATTTCTTCTTTGTCGTCTTTGTATTTTTGCAGTTGATTGTGAGAATCGAAATATTTAAAACAACGCAAATTTTCTGTGAACTGTGCCATTATATTCTGGTTGCTTGAAGTATCTAAAAATAAATTAGAAAAAAAAAATTTATATCAAAAATAATAAAAATAAATTATTAAAAAATAAAAAAATAAAAAATAAAAAATAAAAAATAAAAAATAAAAAATAAAAAATAAAAAATAAAAAATAAAAAATAAAAAATAAATAATATAATATCAAATTAAAATATAAAAATATAAAAAAATAAAAAATAAAAAATAAAAATAAAAAATAATTGAGAAATAATTTTAAAAATTAAAATCAACCTAAAGGAAGCCAGAAATAATTTTTAAATTCAATGATTCTGTACCCACGATCCACAAAATCGCCAACATTCATGTGCAAATCAAATTTGGTTCCATCACTCATCAAATGAGACAGAAAGTGTCTGTAATATTTGTCCCCATACTGATTGTCCGAAGTGATCGCAACATTGAGGCGCACAGGAGAGTGTTTGTGATTGTCGTATTCGAATTTTTGTATGTGTGAAAAAGTGCTTGAACTTTCAACAAAATATGATACTTTCTTTGGTTTTTCTCTTTCTATTTTTTTGGATTAAATTTTTTAAATTTTTTCATGGATTTTTAAATCAGTTTTATTTAATTTTTTTATCAAAAAAAAGTGTTTTTAATAATTATTTTCTATATTTTATTAAATTCTTTTTTATTTAAATATATTTTTAAAATTTTTTTTGTGAATATTTTTATTTTTACAATATTTATTTTCCATTTTTTATGTTACAACTTTAAATATTTTATTTAAAGGTTTTTCTCTTTTTATTTTAATATTTTTTATTTAAATGTTTTATTTTATTAAAAAAAGTGTTTTTAATAATTATTTTCTATTTAATTTTTCTATTTTAATTTTTAAATATTATTTTTTATTTAAATATTTTTATTTAAATATTTTATAAATTTTTACAATCATTTTTCATTTTTTATATTTTTATGTTTAGTAAATAATTTTTTTTTGTTTACCATCACCACCATCAAAATTTTTAAGAGCAGAATGCAAATCAATCAAAGCTTTATGAACAAAATGACAATTGTCAATGAAAGTAGTCTCAACAGAGCCAACCAAGTAAGTTTTCTTATGACCATCAATTTTCCACTTAAGCTCATTTCTTCCGTACAAAAAATTGTTGTTGGTTTCCCAAAAGACATAAGCGTTCTCCTCTTTCGTTCTTTCATCGAATAAAAGGGGCTTTTTGATTATTTTTGTGTTGGTGTGGTGTTTGAGCACTCCAAAGCTTACTTGGAAGTTTTCTATGGAGCAGGAGGGCTGGATGCCTTCCCTGTTGATGCAAATCACGCTGATAGTGCATCTTTTTGCTTCGAGTGGAACTTTAATTTTTTTAACAATTTTTTTAAAAATTTTTATTTAATAAAAAGCTTTAAAAAGATTAATATTAAATTGATTTTTATATTTAATTTTAAATCAATTTTATTTTTCTTATATTTTAAATGGAATTTTAAAATTAAATTTTAACAGATTTTTAAATATGAACAAAGTTTTATTCATAGAAATATTCCCAATGAGTTTTTTTTCAAATTTATTTAATTTCAAAAATGTTTTGTATGAAAAAAAGAATTTTATTTTTTATTCTTTTTACCATCAGACTCAAAGATCATCAAAGTGTTGAAAGATTGAGAATGCATAGATCTCACTACTCTTTTATGGTGATCAAATTCTATTTGTATATACATCATGTCGTGGAAATAATCGTCACAAAAAGTTAGAGGACCTTGACAAAGACTCACTGAACTTTTTTAAAGCAAAAAAATAAATATACTTCAATTACTAATGTTCTTAAATAAGAGAAAAAAAAACTAGTTTGCCTTTCTTTTAATATGGATCCCTTTCCAGTTCCTAATAATGAAAATTAGATTCATATTTTTTGTATATAATTTTTTTTTAACTTTTGAATGTTCAAAGATTTTTTCCAAAAAAAAAAAACCTTTTTCTTTAATTATTTTTTAAACAGACATAAATTTTATTTTTTATTTATTCATTTGTGAAATTTTTTATAAAAGTTCCAAACATCAAATTTTGAGATCTGTTTAATTCAGATCATTTCATATTTTATTATAATTGATAACACAATATCTTCAATACACATTCAAATTATTTTCCAAAAAAATTTTTTTGGGGATTCTCATTATGCCCTAGAATAACATATCTTTATTAGAAAGTAAAATATTTTATTTTTTGTTTTAATTTCGATGCGATTCTTGGTTTTTTCGATAAAGATTATCAAAAAAAAATTCTTTTAATCTTTTCTTTTCATTCACTCCAATTTCGATTGATGGTTTTTATATTTTTGAAAAATTTTGATTTACCTCTTACAACAAGAGATTTTCTATCAGTATCTGTCAAATGCTCTGGGATCCTCAAATTCTGACTGATGATGGTCCTATTGGCCTCTGATCGAATCTCATTGAACATGTATATCCTCTCCTGATTTGCATGTGTCTTTCCATCAGCGATATACCATCCCTCCAAGCCATTCTTAAAATTGGGATTTTTATTGGCAACAGGGAACCAATTGATGTTGATAGGATCTGGGCATATATCTTTTTCATACCAATCCTTAGTTGATAGATACTTCATATGAATTATAACAAGGACATCATTAAGGCGAAATATTAATTTTTTTTTTTTTTACGATTGTTTTGAGAGAATGATAGGCATGGGGTTGAAAGAAATAGAAGATGATAGTGGAGATGATCCATAAGAATAAAAAAATAAATAACGAAATCTTTAATTTCTTGTTCATTCCTTTCTTTTTTTTTTTAAATTTAATTTTTTTCTGTGAAATTAAAATAAATTTTATATTTTTAATTAAAACTGACATTATCAAAATGAATTAGAAACACATTAAATTTTCAAATGTTTAATTATTCTTTGTTTCTATTTTCAATAAAACTTAAAAAAAGAAAAATCATTTTAAAACGAAATCCAAAATAAGATGCAAGATGGGTTTTGGAATGCTTATTGTGGCCTTTGACTTAAAGATTTTAGAAATGACAAATACATTGAAAACAACATTTTGAAAAGAAAGATCATAATTTTTGAACTTTTTGAAATCCCAATCGCACAAGGGAGGAGGAAAAATGGGAAGAGAAACATCGTACAAATCATAAAAATGCAAACCTTTCTCTATATTTATTGTTGTCAGAAAGTTTTCATGTGATTTTGTTGATACTAATTGATTATTGGGAGAAATAATAAAAGTGGTAAAAAATCGAAAGCAACAAATAGATTTAACTCTTCCTCTCAATGCTTCAAATTCAACTAATTCCGATGTGTCTCCAACTCTATAAAAATATTACCTCATAATTTCAAAAAACAAAGTATGTAATTACGAATAATCAGCCAGTTGAGATCTTGCATTTGAACTAAAAAAAAAAATTTTAATCTTATTTAGTCCAATTTTTTATTTTAAAATTATTTTATTTTACCCTATTATGAATTGAATATATTCAAGAAATAAAACTTAATTATTTTTTCAAAATAAATTTTATTTTCTAATTATTACCCCATCCATATGCCCTTCCACTCTTGGTCATTATAATATTGTGGTAATATCCACAAGCAATAGAAACTATTTCTTCTTTTATACTATGATCCACTAACATAGGACCATCTCCTTTATTATTTTTGTTTCCCAGTCTACCATTTGAGTTATAACTTTTAATGAAATAATGATTTTTATTTATCACCTTTTTTTTAAAACTAATTACCCCCAACAATACCTTTAAAAAAACAACATAATAATAAAAAAAAAATAAAAATTTTTTAAATTTTTTGGATATTTTTACAAATTATTTTCTCCTGTCAACAAAATACCTTTTAAAAAAAATTTTTTTAAAAAATATTTTAAAAAAAAACTATTTACAATGATTTTCTCCGACATTAATTTGTTTGATATCTCCTTCCCAAAATTTGTCTAATTCCAATAATTCGGTTCTAGTAACCTCTCTATTTCCAAGTTGACCTAGATGATTTAAAAACAAAATAAAATAATGATAATTATTCATTTGATTACCATTCGAATTGTCTCCTATTTTATTATAATTTGATAAAAAATAAAATTTTTATTTCTGAAGATACCCGAAACCTATTTAAATTGTTAGTCCAAAATTTTTATGTCTGTAAATTCTTATTAAAATTTTACAAATAGCTTGTCACCCGAAGTCCAAAAAAAACTAAAAACTAAATTGTGATTTTTTTTAAAAAAAAATTTTTTTATTTACCTATGCGCACCTCCACAACAAAATGATATTACCTTGATATTGGTTTAAATGAGTGTTAAAAAACGATAAAAAACTTACTTTTTTCTCAAATAATAATTTGCTGTCGTAATAAATTTTGTTTGGGGTAATGATGTAAAGGATGTTGTTACTCCTCGCTTTTATGTTCTTTATTTCCGAAAAATTACAGGGGAATGAAACTATATCTTTTTTTTTNCCAAAGCTGCTACTTGGGAGAAATAACTTTATCATTCTATCCTCCATTTACTTACTGTTTGGGAAGAATAGGAGGAGTAGGAGCTTCAGCAGTTTCAATTGGAGATTTGAACTCACTTAAAGCAGCCTACAACATTAGTAATAATCTTGACCTTGAAACAGTCTACGGAAGTATCACTTTCAGCATTGCAGATCAAACATGGAAAATAGCCAGCAGTTCTGCTAATAGTAGTACTGCAGTCTTATTACAAAATATGACTGTGTCCAATACCCCAGCTATTGCTTTTTTGAAATCAACAACTTCAAACGGACCTTTGACTAAATTGCCAGTAAAAAAAAAATTATTTTAATCCCTTCTTCATTTAATTCTCTTGAATAAAAGATTGACATAAAATATTTAAACCAAAACTATTATCTAATTTTTTAAATAAAAAAGGTTGTGGATAGCTCGACCAGATCAAACCCATTCATCTATTTGATTAGACTCACTGGTACTACTGTTACAAATACCTGGGATGGAACTACTCTTTTTGCCAAAGCAATGATCATAAACACTCCCGGAGCAACCAACACAACTGGTTCATACAGACTTAGATGGGATGTTATTGCAACAACCATTCCTGTTCCACAAATCAACTACAACAATATCAATAACTACTACACTCAAAACAACATTTCTTTTGGTCTTTCGATTGGTGCTTTGACTATTGCTGTGGGTTTGCTCATTTATCAGGTTGTTTTAAGAGTGAAAGGTGGTCACCACTATCAAAACATTAATTAATTTCAATGAAGATTTAAAACAAATAAAGATCCTTTCAACTTTCAATTTTGTTTTAAATCTTAATTCAAAACCAAATTTCTAATTATTCAAACTTTAATTTTTTAATTTAATTAAAATCAATTCATCAAATATAAATTTTAGCTTTTGACGAAAAAACATAGAGCAACTATCAAAACCATTAAGATTGTAGTTTGATTTAACAATGTAGAGGAGCTATTTCTTGTAAATTTGAAAGTTTGCCCTCCAATGTTAAAACATTCTTCCAAAAAAGTGTTTCTACCAATGACATTTGATCCAGTTGTGTAACAAGTAGATCTTTATTGAAAATTATTTTTAAAGTTATATTAAAATAATTGAATTTATATATTTACGAGATCTCAAAGAAACTGTAAGTTAATGCATTGTTAAATCTTTGAGATACTTGAAAGGATTGATTCCCTAAATTCGAACAACTAATCCCATTACTTATTATTTGATTGCAAGTTTTTCCTTCATTACAACATGTTCCTTAAACTTAAATTAATTCTTATCATACCATGAGATTTAAAAAATTTACCTGAAACACAAGATCTTAATTTATAATAATTTTTTAAATATATATTTATAAAAAGTGAAAAAAAAAATCAAATTAATCATTGAAAATTTTTACGAGTTGTAATAACAAACATAAATATTTCTTGGGATGTCTTGAGTTACAGCAGACAAAATAGAAATCGAACCATTTGTCAAACAAATACCAGGGATAGGGATCAATGAAGAGCTTTGGTTTTCTGGGCAATTGAGTGAATTAAAAACATTCAATTGATTACTAGGTGAAATGGTCACAGATAAAGAAGATCCTAATTGTAAGCAATCCCCAGTGTTTCCAGATGCACACACAGGTGTTCCTTCACAAATTGCTCGAGGATAATAACAAATATTACCTGTTTCTCCTTGAACTGAGATTATCAAAACAAATGTTAATAAAAAGAAAAGTTTCTTCATTTTTTTTTTTTCAAATTAATACAAAAAAAAAGCCTTCTTTCTTTTTATTTTTCATTTAATTTGTAAAAGCTTCAATTTTTGATCCAGTTTCTCCGAATTAAATTGGGTTGAATATTTTCAAAGAATTTCATTCAATCTCCGATCAAGTTAAAAATATAATCTTTTCACTTTCATTTTAAAATTGAGATAGAATAACTTAATACCTTTCTTTTTCATCTTCCTTTATCATGTCTGTAAATCTGAATATTAAAAAATAAAAAATGATGAAAATAATTTTGTTAGTTACATTATTCCTTGTCACAATCAATTGCCAAGTCAGAAATTCATTATGGCCTTTGCCCCAAACATATACAGGATCAAATACCACCCAATACGTAAAAATATTAAAATATTTTTTTCATATATTTTGAATAAACGAAATTAACAACCCAAATAAGGTATATGATTATTCCAATTTCAATTTCAAAGCAACAAGCTATTCTAATGATGTTTTGAATCGTGCATTTGTCAGAATGAGAGAAAGAATTTTCTGGAAGAAGATTAATAAGCCAAATAAGCCAAGCTCCACTGCTATAAATGTAAGATTATGCAATGTTGAAGTAAAAGCAGGAGGACAAAATATTATTCAGTAAAAAAAAAAATATATATATATAAAATTTTCAACCCAACATAATTATGGAATTCAACATAAAAACTATTTTACATAACAATATGAATGTTTGATCATATCTTTTTTTTTGTAAAAGATATGGGGTTGATGAAAGCTATACTATCACCACTGGAGCAGTACCATTGATTTCAGCAAACACTGTATGGGGAGCATTAAGAGGACTTCAAACATTCACCCAAATTGTAAAACACATCTCTCAATAACTGTTTTAAATTCTTTTTTTTGATTTTCCTTCAAAAATTTTTTAATTTCAAAAAGGTTAGATATCAGGACAATGCGTATGTATCTGATGACTGGAAGATTTCGGACTCACCCAGGTTCAAGTGGAGAGGATTGTTGTTGGATACTTCAAGACATTATCTCACTGTTCAATCCATTTTGACCCAATTAGAATTAATGGAACAATCCAAGTTAAAGTAAAAAATAAAAATAAAAAATTGTTTTTCTAAAAAAATTTAATTTTTTATTTTGAAAAAGTGTTTTTCATTGGCACATTGGTAACTTATTATATTAAAAATATATTTCGAATTACTTTCTTTAGTCGATGGACAAAGCTTCCCATTTCAATCTGTTAAATATCCATTGTTATCCGGAAAAGGTGCTTTTACTCCTGATGAAGTTTACACCCATGCAGACGTGACAAAAATTGTTGATTTTGCAAATGACAGAGGTATTCGTGTTGTCCCTGAATTTGATGTAAACAATTCTTATTAAACTCTTTGATGTTTTATTTTACTTTTTTTCAATAATAAATGAAACTTCTTAGATGCCTGCACATGCTTCGTCTTGGTAAAAAAAAAATTGAGTATTCTATTCTCATATTTTAAAATTTTTTTAATGATCAGGTCATTTGGATACCCCGAAATTGGATGTTCTTGTGAAAAATATCAAGGTAATTTTTAATTAAAATTTGTTTTTTCAATAAAGTCATTTCTTTCAGGCCAATGTAACTTTACTTTTCCTCAACCAAGAAACTTTGGAGATGCATGTAAATATTAAATTAAACTTTTTTAAAAAATGATTTAGTTCATTTGTTCAAACTTAGGTAACGATACTCCTCTCAATCCTGCAAAAAATGAGACCTACTCCTTAATTGATGGTCTTTTGGGAGAAGTTGCTTCTTTGTTTCCCGATGAATATTTGCACATGGGAGGTGTAATCCTTTTTTAAAAAAAAAAAAAATTAATTTAAAATTTTTAAAAAAAATTAAATAAATAATGACTTAATTACTTGATATAAAAACTAATCATTTAAAATAATTTACTTTTAAAGGATGAATTGGCATACAGAGTATTGTGTTGGGACACTCCGGAAATTTTGGTAATTAATTCCCAAAAAAAAAAAATTATTTTTGAAAATAACAATTTGAAAAAATCAAAGCAATTCATGAAAGACAATAATTTGGGAAACTTCACCCAATTAGAAGCATATTTCACTTACAGAACTCAAGCTATCGCCAAAAAATACAATAAATTGATCATCTACTGGCAGAACATCTTCAACAACGGAATAAGCATCACCCCATCTGGTATCGTTCAAGTTTGGAAGGACCATACCACTTTGGACCAAGTTGCAAAAGCAGAACACTTTGCCACTCTTAGTTTTGGATGGTATTTGGATGATTTGTCTGCTTCCTGGCAAGATATGTACAACAATGAACCTTTTGATGGAAAAGTCAAATTTTTTTTTTTTTAAATGAAAAAATTTTAATTTTATTTTTCTAATCAGTTGACTCCTGCTCAAGAAAGTTACATTTTGGGTGGAGAAGCTTGCAGTAATTATTTTTCAAACAAATTCCTAAATTTTTTTTTTTTCTTAAAATCTCTTTTTTCGTTCAAAATTTTTAAGTGGTAAAAAAACATTTTTGTTTTAATTTTTTTCAATAAAACCGTGAAAATAATAACAATGAAGTGGGGAGAAAGTGTCGATGAGTAAACAATTATTTTATTTTATTTTATTTTTTTAGGATTAAACACTTTTCTTTGTTAGCACCAACATCACTCCAAGAATATTCCCAAGAGCTTGTGCAGGTAAAATTTATTAAAAAATCAAGAAAACATTGTTTTTAAACTTGTTATTAGTTGCTGAAAGATTATGGAGTGCTCAAAGTGTTACTGATATTAACTTTGCTCAATTAAGATTACACGATCACAGATGCAAACAAAAAGTAAATCATCTATTATTTTAATTTTATTTTTAAAAAATATTCTGAAAAAAAAAAATTTTTTAATAACAGTTCTTGGGATTTCAAGTTGAACCAATTGATATTGGATATTGTTATTGAAATTTTTCAATTAAATTTCATGTTCCAAAATTATTTATTTGACAATAACCATTTTCTCCCTTTTAAAACAAATTTATTTCAAAAAAGAAAAACAGAATATAAATATTAATTTTACAAAGATTTATCCTGTCCGCTGGTTTCCTTTTACTCCTTTTTAAAAATTTTTAGATTCACAGAAAAAATTTTCAATCAAAATGAAAGTTTTACAAGTTAATGACAAAACCTTTTTATAAAATGATAAAAACAAAAAAATTTTAACGAAATAAAATGAAAAAAAATATTCACACCTGGTATCCAACCCTTTGGATCAAGCTTTTAAAAAATAATTTAAAATCACAAAGAATTTTTAATAAAAAATTTTTTACTTGATCTACATTGATTATTTCTACACCCCACATCAAACCTAATTCTTTATCAACAATGGGTCTGAATATTGATCCCTTTTTTAAAAAAATTAAAATATACTTTGAAAAGTAGTTGAATTTTAAATTTTCTTACAGTTTGTGCAAATCCTCTCACCCATCCTTTTTCTTCAGGACCTTCCCAATAATGTTCAAATTTAAAAAAAAGAATTATTGTTTAAAATCAAATTTTACATTCATCACATTCAATAGATCTTGAAGCATACAAAATAGACCCATCTTGAAGAGTTTTATATCCTCTTTGGTAAAATAGAAAATGATTATCTTTAAAATAAAAAAGAAAAGTTAATTATTTAATACCTGATAGAAACAAAATCTCTTCCAGAAACTGGTCTAAGTTTTTTTAAAATTGTTTAAAATGATATTTAATTTTTTTTTTGTTTCAAGAATTTTTGATACCTTGGCGCATTCATTTTGGTGTGGGTAATAGATACTGTATCCGTCAAATTTTTCACAATCTTATACATGTTTAAATCTGCCTCCATCTTTTTTCTTTCTTCAAATCCCAACAGTTTCATTTCCAACAAGTCCCGCGGAGAATAACCTGAAAAATGATTCAAAAAAAAAAATCTGTTATCAATGTCTTCCTATTTACCTAATATTTGTGCCTTTGTTTTGAATTCCAATACACCTGTTTTTTCATATAATTCGATCCCTTTATAATTTTTTTGAAATTAAATATTTCATAATCCCAAAAATAAAACCTATCTGATCTATTTACCATCATATAAACCCATATCCAAATCTTTGAATGTATATTTGTCATTAAATCACAATTTGCAATTTATTTTTGTTTATTGTTAACCTATCTTGGAATAACCAATATCTCGATTAGATTCATTCAAAATATAATCAAAAGTTTCATTCATGATTTTCATTAAATCTCCATTGACATCCATAATCAGCTTTATCTCTTTCCAATTTTATTTATATTTTGTAAAAGAGAAAAAAAAAATTAAAGTTGTTTCAACCAAAATGATGAAGGCATACAAGAAAATATTTCCCAACTTCAAAAATAAGATGATAATTTCATCTATCAGAAAATATAGTGGTAATACTAAAGATCATATAATGGAGATTTGGGAAGAAAAAAAGATAGAAAAGTATGATAAGGGAATAGATGAAGATATAGTACAATTACCCAATATGGCTCAAAGATTGAGGGAAAGAGGATTGAAAGAACTAAATAAGACATTCAGTATAGGAGGTAGATCATTTAATATCACAATGGGAAGGTATAAAAGAAAATTATAAACCAAATTTAGTTTATGGAATATTGATAGGGATCTTAATCCTTCTGATTAAGATGGATGAATAAATTATAAGTTGTAAAAATAATAACATATTCTTTTCGTTCAAAAAATAAAGAATTGTTCAAAAAAAACTCTTTAAAAATGATTTATTTTTTTAATTATAGACACTTTCCAATGAATGATGGTGGAGTGATAATAAATTCCGACGGAGTGGAAGCATCTGTATGTGTGGAGATGGATCATTTCAAATATTTCCATCAACAAAGTCTCTTCGTGAACTACCAAGAGAAACCATACAGCTTCTACAAACTCCCTGATTCCCTCACCAAAGAAATCAAACAACAAAATCATTTTAACAAAGAAAAAACCCTCTACCACCTTCTCTCCCCTCTCTTTCCAAAAGGTCTTAACAATGAAATAAGAGTAATTACTTTAAAAAATTATTGATTTATATTAAGAAAGTTTTTTTAAATTTATTAATTTGAATTTTAATTTTAATTTTTAATTTTTTTCAATTTATTGTTATTTTTAATTTTTTTTTTAGGTGAGTGTAAATATGAGGAAATGTATTGGTGGTGCTAATGTAGACACTTTATTGATAAATGGTGCATCTCTCGCTCTAAACTTGTCTCCAATACCCTTCGAAAAACCATTTGGAGCAATGTTGGTGAGCTTCAGTAAAAGCGAGAAATACGAAATAGAAACAGATCCAATCATCAAAAAAGCCTCCAATTTCAATTTGTTCTACATAGGAAATGAAGACGGGATTTTATATTTGGATTTAGAAACTAATTCCGATAACGTCACTTCTCAACAAATCGAGAGAGCAGTATCGATCGCAAGAGAAGAGCTTTCTCCTTTCTTGAAATTTCAAAACGAATTGATTTCTGATTTTAAAATTGAAAAATTCCCAGTGAAGCTTCAGAATCCTTCTCCTTACCTAAACGAAACAATAGAAAGAAATTGTAAGGATACTCTCCAAAACATCTACTTTGATAGGGATATGAACACTTACTCCAAGAAAAATGCTCTTTCCAGCTTCAAAAATGAAACATCTGAAAGAACTCCTTTTCCTTTAGTAGACATTTTAAATTCTTTTGAGAGACTCGAAAAGAAAATTGTAAGTGAAAACTTGCTTTATAAATCAAAGAGAATTGTCGAAAACGAAGAAAGAGATCTTCACAACAAAAGAGCTTTCTCAATCAACAAAGAAGAAGTGGATACCAACAATGTTTCTGTGATAAATTACCAAAGCGAAAACAATGTGGTACAATGCAACTCTGTCAGTGCTCCACTCGACTCTGACAGAAGCAGACAAAGCTATTTGGAAGAGAAAAAGTTTTTGGTGGTAGATACCTTCAACCATTCCAAAGATGATCACAAATCGAGAATTCCATACCTTTTCAAATCAAACTTTACTTACAACTCCTTGAAACCGCTCCTCAAAAAAAATAGGATATGCAAAGTAAACTTGGAACTTACGAGTGAGGATGGACTTGCTTCAATAGACACTTCTCTCATCAGTTCTATGTCCATGAACAATTTGGGACTTTTAACTAAATTAGTCTCCTCCTCTTCGGTGGCTGTTTTTAATGATGCATCCAACAATAAATCAGTTTTGGTAGTAGATCCTTCCAAAATAGAAGAAGATTCTTCCAACTTTTCATTTCAACTCGCATCTACATCAGATGATCACATCACTTCCCTCCAATTCCGCTCTAACAGCAGCGAAGGTTTAAAAAATCTCTCCGATTTCAATCATTCAATAAAACTTTGCCTCCAATCCAACCAAAACACCCTCTCTAAAAACCTCAGCCCCGCAGAATCCACTCACCAAGAACTCTCAAGTGTCACAATCACTTTCCCAGGGATCAATCATCAACTCTCCTACTGGAACTCCATAAACCTCCCTGAGACTCTCAAAAAGAAATTCAATGTTCAAGTTGAAATCCAAAACAAAGAAAAACAACTATATGTCTCCCATCCCCCTCAATATGATCTCACCCATCTCAAAACTTACCTCCAAAAAATCAGTAACCCTTTTGCCCCTGGAAAAAACTATTACGTTTCAATTTACAAAAAAACGGAGGGTGGACAATTCTTCCACTTGACTCCTCCTCCTTCTGATCCTCTTGTTAAAGTGGAAAACAATCAAGACGACATTGGTTCTGGTTACTTGCCTTTCCATATTGCCAAAACCAATTTTGATTTAAATCAAAACATCTATCTTCGTTGTGAATATATTGATCATGGTGTCACCAGTTTTTCAATCATAAAGTATTGAGTCAAATAATATATTTATTTATTAAAATATTCAAATAAATTTTTTTTGATCTTAACTATACCAAATATATTATCTTTTTAGAACTTGATGTTTTTGGAAAAGAATGAAATTCATTTTTCTTTTTCAAAGAGATTAAAATATAAATCTAAAAAAAAAAAAAATTGAATTGTTTTTTCACGATGGCAAGACCAATAATATATGACATAATAGAATATCCTTCGACATCTTTAATTATATCCATTTGTATATTCATATATGCACTTCAAATAAAATATAATTTGTATTGGAAAGAATTAGGTAATAAATATTTAATTTAATCGAAATATCTCTACTCATAATCATCCCATCATAAAGGAATCTCATATGAATTGATTATTAAACAATATAATTTTTGGAGAATATTTACATGTAGTTTTTCACATGCATCTGTAACACACATTGGATTCAACATGTTAGTTTTGTGGGGAGTGAGATTTTTAGAAAAATATTTTGGAATTTTGATTTTCTTCGAAATTAATTTCATGCTAATAATTTTATCAACAATCCTCGAAATGATCATCTTCAGGGTACTAATTCATTTAAAATTAGATTATGAGAATACACTTTCAATAGGATTTTCAAATGTTGTATTTGGATTGACAACAATTGGTAAATTAAAAAAAGTTAAAAAATAAAAATAATTATTAAAAGCAACATTGAAATTTTCAAAGCAAAAAATAAATTTGTATGGGCTCCAATTACCAATATACTTGAGCCCTTTTGCATCATTGATAATAACACAACTTTTAGTACCCAACGCATCATTTGTGGGACATCTTAGTGGAATTCTTGCAGGTATAATTCTCTATTTCAACAATGTCTGGATTCCCTATCAACTTTTCAGTCTGATCTTTGTTTTGTTCACATCTGTTAGCTTGTTCTCATTTTATAAGTCAACAAAGAATTCAAATGAAAGCTTTGAAATTTAAAAAATGTATTTTTTTATTAATGTAAATTAAATTATTTCAAAAAAAAAAAAAAGTTTTTTATAATTATTTTAATTATAATCTTATTTTCTACAAGAATTTTTCTTTAAAAATTATTAAAAAACAAAGGAAGAGAGCAAGAGGAAACGCAGAAAAGGCGGATTATAAATAAAAAAATTTTTTTTTTTGAATTTTGTTGGTTTTTTTTTTTAGTAATGAAACTAAAAAAAAAAAAAAATGAAAGTAGGAGAGAGATTTAATTTTAAAGTTGATTAGACTTTAAAACCCGCTAATATGCGTTTTAAAAAACTCCCATTATCCAACAAAAATTCGAGTAAATTAATACTTTAAAAAAAAAAGTTTTTTAAAAAAATATTAATTTACACTCCCCCTCCTCTTACTCTCTACCCATTTTATATGAAGTCTTCAGAATCGAAAGACTCCTCATCAATTTCATTGTCAGGAAACTCCAAAGTGAATCTCATGAAGCCACCAATACCTCCGAATCCCTTTGCGAACTGAGAACCTTCAGTAGACTTGTCAGTGGTCAATTCCAAACGAGCACCATAGTTTTTGTAGTTATCTGCGAGCCATTCAACAAGCAAGTTGTCTGAAACAACTTCCAACTCTACATTTTCAGAATCATAAAAATTGGCTTGTTCACCAATGTCTTCAGGCTTGATGTATCTGATCTCTTTCTTTTGGGTGGTAGGATTCAAAAGCTCCAATCTTCTAATGGAAAGTTCTTCCCATACAATGAGGGTCTCAACTGCACCTCCTTCCAATCCATACATGGTATCTTGAACACCATAGCAGTAGCGGCCAGAGTCCTTGTTGATCTCCTCAAAGTAAGCGGACAAAAGCTTTCTTTCTTTGACAAATTTTACATCACGCAAAGTTTCTTGAGCATACAAGATGGCCTGGTTGAGACCTGCTTCACCTCCGTAAGCAATATCGATAACAGAAAGAACGATGCTCTTCAATCTCTTATCGAACATATCAGTTTGGGACAATTGTTTCTTGAAAACGGAAGATCCCGCCAAAATCAAACCAGATACATTTGGCAAATCGTTTGTGATGAAAACAGATGTAGCAGTTTCAGCTACCTTTCTCAAGTAGTTGTGTCTCTTCTCAAGACGAATACGAGCAAATCTCATGGAAGATTGACCTCCACGTCCATGCTTCTTTGGAAGATCTACTGTGAATCTTGCCAAGATCTCTTTGTTGCTTCCTGATAAGGTTGCATACACTGCTCCTGATCCATCCACGATGATGAATCCATATTTTGCATCATCTTCCAACAATTCAGTCAATGCTTCTGTGTGGAATTTGTTATCGCATTTGTAAATGAATTTGTTGATTGGTTTGAAAGGTTCGAAATCAATTGACATCTTCTTTTCTCTATTACCCTCAACAAGAACTTTTCCAACACAAACTACCAATCCATTTTCTGGAATTTCTTTATATAGTTTCAATTTCTTTCAAAAAAAAAAAAATGTAGGATGAATATTTTGATGAAATTATTAATTTATATTTGAGAAATAATCAGAAAAAAATAATAAATTCTTTTTTAATTTTTTTTTTTACCTCTTGTGCAGATCTGATACCTTCTTGTACTGATAATTTGTTGACATGACTCTTAATGTTGGTAGCGGTACCATATTCTTCTGTCAACATCTTTTGCACTCTACTTACTTGACCACCTTTTGGGATAATGAGTGTAATCATACTTGTTCCATTTCTATTTTTTTTAGAAAAAGAGCAAAGAATAAATAAATTATTTTATATTTTGGAGCATTTACCCTTTTACGCTATTCAATTGATTGATAAGTTGTTTAACTTTCCATCTCTTAATATACTCTTCAGTATCTTCTTCAATATCGTTTATACTCATATTTTTGAGCTTATAGATTGATTAATTTCTTTTCTTTTTTTTTATTTTTCAGGATTAATTATTTTTTTTTTGTTGATGATATATCTCGAAATGTAGAAAGCTCATTAAAGGAAAATAATAAGAATGAACAACAAAAGAATGATATCTTCAAAATAGAATAATATTCCTAATGAATGTCCAAATATGTATATTTTAAAAATAATCACATTTTCAAATAAATGAAAATAAAACATGAATTATTTGTTTTTGAATTCAACCAAATCAATTGATGTTTGAATCTTTCATTATAGAATTTTTTTTTAATTTAATTTGGTGCTTACTTTGATATAGAGAATTATTTTTTATATTTTTATTTTAAATTTTATATAAATAAAAAAAAAAAAGGTAATATAATTAATCAACTCTGAATATTTATTTATATCATACCTATCCTATATTCTTTCTAACTCATTTAAAGTTGATATATTATACAAAAAGTGAAAAAAATACTTATAATAAATTAATATAAAAAGGGGTGAGTATAAATGGTCAAAGCATTTGAATTGAGAACTAAATCTAAGGAAGATCTTAACAAACAACTCGATGAATTGAGAAAAGAACTTTCTAATCTTAGAGTAGCAAAAGTAACTGGAGGAGCAGCAAATAAAGTTTCCAAAATGTAAATATCAGTTCAAATATTCAAATATATATATTTTCTAAATATCATTGTATAATAATTTCATTAAAAACGAATATATCCCTTTTTATTTCTCAATCTCATCTTCTTTTTTCAAAGTCGTGTAGTTAGAAAAGATATCGCAAGAGTTTTAACCGTTCTTAATCAAAATCAAAAACATCAATTACGTAAATTTTTTGCTAACCATAAATTTAAACCTCTCGACCTCAGACAAAAAAAGACACGTGCAATTAGAAGACGTCTTAGCCCATCTGAAAGAAATGCACAAACTATTCGTCAAAGAAAACAAGCTATTCACAACCCAAAAAGAAAATTTGCTGTCAGAGTTTAATTTATTCAAATGACAAAATAAATCCTTTATTATATAAATATTTAAAAAAAAAAATCTGTTTATTGCTTCAATTAAAAATGATCAAAATTATTCAAGAATATAAAATAAAAAGAATGATCAAAAATTCACCAAACAAATCTGATCATTTATGGAATTGATGATTTGGAAAACAAAAATTATTATCTGAATTCTTGAGATACAAAGAATGGGGAGATTATAAAGATTAAGAAAGTTTTTAAACATTGGAAACTGGTTATTTGTTTAAACTAAACAACGATTTACATTAAAATTGCTTGGATTGTTTAAAGTCGAACAATACTCTTCAAAATTTGAAGAATAATCCTTTGTTTGTTTCAATATCTTAACAAGGATAAAAAAATATTTTAAAGTTGGGAGATTGATGTCAAAATAAATTTTTTTAATAATTATAAATTTTTTCTTCAATTATCGCTTTTAGATTCAGACAAAGACTTGAAAACCTCCATCCATCTTTCAAGATCTTTCTCATCATCAGCACAAAAGATGAGATCTCTCTTGGGAGTAACGATGGTGATACAGTTCTGCTTTCCTGTGGTGTTGTTTGACTTGATCTCCATTCCCTTGATATTATACTTCTGGATCGGGTATCTATCCTTCTGATTCTCAAAATAACAAAGATATCCTTTTGAAAAAAGATATGAAAAAAAAATCGAATTAATTTAAATAATTACTCAGAAAATCAATTAAAAAATTTAATAAAAGGTTCATTTTTAAAAAATTAAATTTACCATTCTCAAACAAAACGAACCACCTGCGTTTCCAACTCTTGACCTTCTGTCCCTGCTTCAACAAGAAACCTCTTTTCAAAGCAGTGAGACCTTTTTTGTTAGACTGAGCCTGAGGCCAAACAACTTTGACGACACCAGTAATGATCGCACTCAAAACACCACGGTTGAGAAATTCTTGTTTGAAGGAGTAGGCGCTTTCTCCGCATGCCTCTTTGAGACTCACCACGGTGGATCCAATGTCTCCGTTTTTGTCTTTGATACACAGGCTTATGTTTGAGTTTTGGATGTATTCTTTGTTTGAGATAAGTGATTCCATGACTGGCATCTATCAAAAAATAATTTTTAATTTTTAATTGAAATTTTTCCGATTAAAAATAAAACAATAAAAATAAATGATTAAAATGTTACTATTGAAATAAATAAAACACAAATAAAATTTAAAATTAAAATAATTTTTTTAAAATTTTTTTACGTGTGACTTTTTCCATTTGAAATTTTGTATTTCTTGTTTTTTACTTACTTTCATTCCATTAAACAAAGAGGAATAAAAAATAATGAAGCATTTTGCTGTATTAAAAAATAAGTAAGGTATTAAAAAATCAAACTTAAATTTAAATTTTTTTTTTTACAATCAACATTAGTAGTCTTGACATTTTTCAATTCAATTTGTTCGAATTCAATGAGACAAGGGGTTCTCTTGTGAGGAACATTAGGCAAAAGTGTGGGAATTTTGAAGATTCCATAAACGGGGTGATGATCACTAATAAAGTTGAAAATAATAAAATTTAAATTAATTATTTTTTTGATTTTTATTTTTTTTGATTATATTAAATTAATTATTTTTTTGGATTTTTTGAATTATTTTTTTGATTATTTTTTGGAATATTTTTTTTACCTTGTTTTTATGTCATGATTACAATCATACTCCACAGGCTCCAATTCATGATTAGGAAAACATTTCCACAAAATTCTATCACAATATGAAGGTGTTCTCAATTTCTATGAATATTCAACAAAAAATAAAATTTATTTTATTAAAAATAAATTAATGAAAAATAAAATTCATTTTTTTTGAGAATTTACTTCTTCAGAGTATTTCATGGAGTTACGGTCATATCTGTAAGTGGGAATGAACTTGATTTTTTGTTCTTGAAATCCCACAAAAGAGTTTTTCTTTCTCTGTATTATAAATCAAAATAAATAAATGAAAAAATAAACAAATTTAATTCAAAGTGAAAACATAAAATTAAAA